>RXOD01004905.1:0-17308 GCA_005223375.1 Amoebophrya sp. AT5.2
ACTGGACTGGTCCCGATGCGCTTGCTTTGGCGGTGCTCCGTCCGACCGCTGCCCGCTTGCCCGCTTGCCCCCGGCTCACGCGCGTGAGCCGGGGCGCAAGCCCAGCACGCTCCGCCCCGCGTGCTGGGCTTTGCGCGCGCGGCGGGGCGTTTGCGCGCGCGCGTTGCTTTTCTCAGGCCCGGGCTTGTCGGCGATAATGGGCGCGCGCGCGGGGGCGCGTGGTTTTCAGTTGCAGCACCGTGGGGGCGCGGGGGCGGGAAGAATTTCGCGAGGGCTTTCATCCTTCCAAACTTTTCGATCAGGTGGCTTGCGCCGCCGATTCCGCGCCCGCACGCCGTGAGCGACTGCCGCCGCACGGTCTTCGTTCGGTTCCAGTGCCTGGCAAGTAGTGCAGGAAGCTGCTCCTGTTTCGAGCGTCGTGATATTTTCAGGATTGCCGCGCAGCGTCTTAGTGCACAAGTAAACGCATAGTGCCCAGTAACTAGTATTCGAACAGTCTCAGTCAGAAGTAAGGACATCAACAAAGAGAAGGAGGCGCGCTGGTTCACATCAACTGCAAGAGTAGACTACGAGTTCGAATCTCGCTTGCGTCACCGCGTGGGTAGTGCGTGGGTGCATGCCCGCCGGACGGAAGAAACTGAGCACGGACCTACCGCGAAGCAGACCACGCATAGCAGTAGAAACTGGAGGAGCTACGATTCCACTACTACTTACACAGAGCCGCGCGCTGCAGGCTTGTGCGGATGATGACGCTAGACTTACAGACAAAGAATGACGTGCCAGCCATAGGCCCGCGCGCGAACGATTATGGACAGGCTCTTTTCCTGAGAAGGTTGTGCTGTTCTTGTCGCGCTGCTGACGGCGCGCATTGATGACGAAAGCCCTCCAAGCAGGAGGAGAAGCGGCGATAGTTGTGTTTGTAAACCCCCTCTTGCTCTTGGCGCATCAGTTCAGGCGCAGGCTCAGAAAGAGCGAGGCAATGCAAGTGACGAATGATTTTTTTCTTCTGGTTTTGTGCCAGATCATGAGATAGGTAAATACCGAGACAGCACTTCCGCTACCAAGAATACCGCGACGGTCGGCAGTTCATTCTGTATCGGCGAATATTCGCTGCAGCCGAATCCGAAAGCACAAGAGCAAGGAGGTGGCAGCCCGTGCATTTGAAGTGGCTGCTTTCGGCATCCTCGAAAAGCGAAGGACAGAGCTTGCAGAAGGCTCACGCTTCAGCGAGTACGTAAATCTAGATCCACTAGCGCCAGCACGGAACTAAAGCTTAATAGTAGCGGTGAAAACTATACTCATCTCCAAACCAATACAAACCACGATGGCGTCCGCCTCCGCGTCCAACCTCGGTCAAACGGCCCCGCCGGTTGGAACGACGACTGTCAAGGCTCTGATGGATTGGGCGGCGAGTCAAAAAAAACCGCCGAGGACCGCTCCGCTTCCACACACCTTTCTCAAGTGCCGTCTCTCCGATGGAGCGGTCTACTCCGCCGCGGACCTCCAGGGGGTGGACCCAGGGGAAAGCGAAGAGCTGGCACAGCTGATAGCGCTAGCAAAGGGGGGAATTAAGCAGGATGATTCCCCTCGGGCGGAGAAGCGCGACAAGCAACGCAAGGCCACCTTCCTGATCCAGGTCGCTGGCGGCCCCAAGAAACACCACGACGCGAGCATCGCCCTGGCGACGTCGACCGCGATCAAAGACGCCGTGGACCTGCGTGGCTTGTCCATGCACGACCGTAGGCCTATGCATAAACATCTTCTTTTATTAGTTTCTATTTGACGAGCAGCATTCACTTATAGTTAAAATGCGTATGCTTTTCCTACCCTGAGTATCAGTCTTCGTGCAATTCCTCCATCTTACACCTTGCCAGCCGTCTGCTTGGAAATTCTGTCCCAGTCCTACGTGAGCCATTTTTTCAAGAAGATCGAGGACAACATGACCGCGAAAAAGATCACGACCGCGAAACAGATGAGGACGATTCGGGTGCTGGTGGTTCGGTGTAGTTTTAGGCTTGATCTATGTTTTTGCTACAATGGCTGATGTTTGTACCAACTGACTCTATTACTTTCGATGGACGTGGGGAAAAGCATGATGGCGGTCAGCCATAGCCTATCTGCAGTGGGTCACTTACTTTCGGCACTTGCAGGGGCCCGGTCTGGCCGTGATCGGGCAAGCAGCTTCGCTTTTGACGACGATGCCCATCCTCAAGCGCATAATCGAAATGATTGCGGGGTGCACGCCGATGAAGACGGACCTGTTCTTCCTCTTTGTGTTGATGAATTTTGTGGCTGCAGTGGTCGCAAAGCTTCTGCAGCTCACGAAGGGAAATGATTTCTGGGAAAAGCGCCAGGTATACTTTTATTTGTTGACTTTATTGAAGATTTTATCTTTCTCTTTCCCTGATCGAGGGCAGGCACCGCGATCGCTGCCGCTGCAAAAGTGTATCGCATAATCGTACTTATCCGCGCAGGTTCTCCTCACCCTACCGGCGTCGTTCCTCGACTTACTTTCCGTTCGTGAAAGACGTCGCTTCGAAAATTTCGGACGTCACCAGCAAAGAGGACGCGTACAAGCTCTGGCGCTCGCTAAATCCGAGCGACAAGGACCTGACGTTCGCGTACGAGGCCCGCGACCAGATCGATCGCGCCGTGGATCGCTTCAAATACAACAGCGGCGCCCAAGGTACTAACTACGGAGCCGACGCTCTTACTTCGCATGTGCGGCCCCTATGGAGGCACGCAGCTCTTCTGCTCGAATCTCGATTAGTCCGCTATGTGATTCACGAGCTGGCTCTGTTTCTACTTGCTGCGCCGTCAGGAACCGCTATTCATTGACATCCCATTGCCAGCCTCTGCCTCGACGGGGCCCGGGCTGCAGAAGAATACGGCTGAAGGTGGAGATGGCGTCGAAGGTACGTCCGCGGGATCGGACGACGAACACATGTGGGGAGACGGGGCGAGCGATTGCTCCAAAGCAACAGATGTCTCCAGGGGAGCCAAGGCGTCGAGGAGTACGCCGACTGCTGCCAATAAAAAAGCCGCTGCGAAAGCGAAGAATCAGAAAGCGAGCGCGAAGGGGAAAGCACAGCCGAAGGGGAAAGCAGGCAAGAACGCGACGCCGACCGTGCTGGAGGACGAGGAAGCGAATCATGATGTGGAGCTCGGCGGCGGAAACAACAAGCGGTCTCTCGCGAAGCGGTCCCCCGACGGAAAGCTTTTAGACGGGGAAAAAGCGATGAAGTACTCTTTATTTTGTGCACTGGAGACGGAAAGCAGCTTGCTCTGCTACTAATGCGGTGAGCAATCAGTATGAAGCGCGGTGCTCTTGTTCCGACTTCGAGTGTCCGTATTGACGTACAGGCTGCAAGATAGAACTGGCAACATAAAAACAGGATCGAAGAAGCTGGTGGCTTGACCGCGGCGAAACTGGCACAGTTGCCCACTGGCGCCTCGTTTCCGTCGGCGTACACGAACGACGAGAACTTGACGTATACAGCGATTGCTTTTATTGTAGCTGCTACATCTGTTTCTGTTCGCCTTCGCTTCGCTTACGTACGTCATGGCTTCTCTGCCAGACTTGTGACCAATATCACTGTATCTGCAGCGCCACCACCTCCGAAAAAACTCAATCACTGCAAAACAGCCTCGCGGGCAAGCACCTGGCATCGCTCCGCCAAATGAAGGCAGAGGACGCCAGCGGTGCTGGTGTCATGGAAGAACTGGAGCCCTCGTGGTTTGACGTGAATGCGAACACGGACAGAGGAAAAGTGATGCTGGAATTGAAGGAAGTACTTATTTGACATCAAGTGAAATCATTCGGGATGTGTTTCTTTGCTTGAAGTGATATCGTCACGAACGTGATCGCGATCCTATGCAGTCCCCGCGCACTAAAGTCTTTATTGGTGACGAGTAGCTGGCTTTCGAAAACGCATGACCGAAGCGCGTGATTGTGATCACACGCCAGTCTCATGCGTTTTTAAACTGATACACAAAGTCAGCTACGTAGTTTGATCCTGATTCGGCATTTCTGCTATACTCTGGAAGCCTCGGCAGACGCAATCCGTCGAGGCATACGGCCCGTCATAGCTTTTCCGTAGTTGCATAATGGACCGAACTACGATTATCTCGCGCAAACACTTGCGCCACACTGTAAAACGTGACCGCAGCCCTTGCGGAACCTCGCGACAACCCACGCGGACGAAGTCGCTGCGGAAAGCTACAAAAAGTTGTACGACGAGTGGAACTCGAATGGAAAGCCGGCCGCTTTGAAGCTGGAAAATGTGGTGGAAAACTCTGCCGACAACTTGCAGTCCCGCGTGACGCTCCGATCGATTTTGCTGTTTCTGCAGCTGCTCTTCCCCGGTATGATGGTACTCGACGTTTTGGCCCGCGACCTCGGCGTGTTCACGGTGTTTGGCCTGCCCATGGCCGCAATCCTGTCCATCCAGAGTGCGCTCCGTGACGCGATGGATCGGGTCCAGGCGGGTTTGGGTCTGCGCGGCGACCTCCTTGCCTTCATCATCGTTAAGTCGAACAAGGTCCCTGGCCTGACGAATCTCCTCGACCTCTGCCAAGGCAAGTGGCAAGGCCTGTTGCTGATCCGGAAGAATTTCCAAGACCTGTTGCTGTTGCCGCAACAGGTATAATTTTTTTTCCCGACAACAAGATAGTGATGGCGCAACGCAGGCCCAGGCATTCGGACTTGTGTAGAAGGGCAGTCTCCCTTTCGTTGCTTCCGATGAAATCCAAAGCGCTTTTAGGTCGGGCGCTGCGTCTAAAACTAAATCCAAATCGAATTATAATAGAAACAAGTGACCAGCACGCAATCGCAACTCGCAATGATTTGCTTGCAGTTTCATCACACCGCGGTGGAGGAGCGGCGTCGCTTCAATTCTGCTGCTCTTGATGCCGTGTTCCTGATCGCTGACGGGGACTACTCCAACCTGCTGCCGCATGATGTGGGCCTCATCCTCTATTGTGCACAGTTTGTCAAGATGCTGTTTAGCATGATGTTCGGCATCCGGAGCCTGCGGGCGAAGAAGCGCCAGGAAACGGCCACGGCGGTACTAATGTGGTGCATGGTCCAGGTCCTCGTAGTAGTAAACTTGTTTATCGAACTTCGCTTTGGCATAGTCTATCGGGTTCAAACATTTCAAGCCCGCCTCTACTACCACCTCAGTTGAGTTGGGCGGTTGTGTCCGCTCGGCACGGAGCGCTGCGGGAGTACAAGGACAACATGGACAACCTCAACTCCGCGAGGAAAATGGAGCAAGCCATCAAGAAGTGGAAGGCGGAGGGCCTTTCTAAGGTCGAGATGACCACGAAGAAGGCGCAGATGGACTTCAGAGCCGTGTTCTGCGACGAGGCCGCCGAGATATACGAGATCGTGCACGAGAAGCTGGTCACGGAAATCCAACGATACGGGCCGTTCCCGGCGGCACTCGAAGACGCGATCGCGAGCCCTTCCGTGAACTCAATCGCCAAGAAACCGTCGTACGGTGCGGATCCGTTCAAGTTCAAGCCGTGCGGCGAAATGCAGATGGATAAAATCAAGGACATTTGCAAGAACGGCGGCACAGACGACCAAAAGAAGGAACAGCTGCGCAAGATCCTGGAGGACGTAGACAACTGGGAAACGGTCTTCAAGAACAACGACGAGGAAAAAGCGCTGACAAAACGCGAGGAGTGCCAGGAGGGCGAGTATGAGCTGGTGGACGAGGAGGTAATGGACGAGTTCCAGGAAGAGGCCCAGCTCGGCGGCATGAAGCCGTTTCTGAGCCTAATCTTCAACAACTAGGCGGAGCTGATGCAGGCGTGCGCTGAAGAAGAACCCGCACGGCGATAGACTATTCTTCCTTGTGCTATTCGTGGCGCCGATACTTTGACGCTGCTGATAAACTAGCGTAGACGACGTCTTGTCGTACCACGCGAGTCTCTACTTCTACAGCCGCTTGATACAACATGGAATGCGTTCGCACTTGGATTTTCAGATTCAATGAGTTCGGCAATACTTCTACCACGACGCGCCAGAAGTTCTATTTAGTGGCTAATCTAGTGCCGTACGTCAAGGCTGAGAAGTAGAAGTCTTTAGCTGATTATAAGCGTCATCGCCCTCCTCCTCCAGGAGTAGGCGCCTACTCTTTTTGTAATAAGTTTTCTTCCATCTTCATCTGTAGGCGATCACGAATCGATTTACATTTCGAGGCTGTTTCTTAACTTTAAGTAAAGTAATCATCATGAAAATAAGTATAAGATCTACCAACTTGCTGGCTTAACACCAGTGCGACAAGAACAAGTATTAGTAAGGGCACTACTTCAATGCGTCAGTGTGGCGATCCTTTCTTGCTCCGCATGTGAAGAATGCTCGACCTTTGCGTCTGTGAAACGAAAGAGACGAGCAGGCACATCCATCAATCTGAGCTGTCGCGTCAATGCATAAATCACGCGGCCTCAGACTTTTCGTATGCAAGGCAGTCAAGCTATTTACATTCTTGAGGTGACGCACGATAACAACCCCGCTCGCCACAGGTCATTCGTGGCTGATGTTGATATCCGCCATCTAGTAGGAACCCAGCAGACAACGTTGAATGTGGATTCAGTGGTCGACGCGTGGCTGCTTAGCCTGACTATCGGATATTCTTGAAGACGAGAACGCCATACTTGCCTAGTCAATGGCTTCTGATTCGCTTTCTTTTTCGTGATGCTTTTCTGAAGTTCGGCAGCATTATGGCCGGGCGCATAAACTCTCAGACCGAGACTTCGAAGCAAGAGAGAAAGACTTCCGCTGGAAAATGACAGCCGTGACGTGGTCACGCAGAGTAGACAGTGCGCGCGCTGCGTGTGATCTTGACAACGACAAAGAAAGTCGCCTGTTGCGCGCTGCTTTACGTACTGATCCCGATCGTTGATGCAAAACAATTTCGGCAGTTCTGTGCCAGTGGTCCGTGGCTGGGAGTTTGCTTTCGTACGAGGCGGCCGACGAACGACAGATCAACACACCCTCCCCACAACGGGAGAGATCGGCAAAAAGTAAATAGGAAGATCAACCGCGATCGAAGCACTTGATTCCGATCTACAAGCCGGGTCCATCGCTCTAAATCGCGACGCCAGAAGAATACTGCGCGTCAGACGACATATTCGTCATATTGTGCGTTGCTGTTTGTGCGCCTGTCCTCCTGCTCTTTGTTTTGCTTTTGCTTGTCCAGGAGACTGGAATGGAGTTGCGTAATTGTTTCAAGTCTAGGTCTAGATTAGGTTCGTTGCGTAGTTGTTTCAAGCCTAGATCTACAAGCACAATGCCAGTCAAGCATACGGATCGTCGCGCGTCGAACCTAATCAAAATGCAGGGGCTCCACGGTGACCTCTCCGCGGCGTGCCATTATTACTCCAATAACCGGCCGCGCGACTGCATCCGCGCCCTGATCAAAATCGGGGCGGAAATGGAGTTCCTGGTGAACTGCAACAAGGCCGAGCTCACCTGCCAGGAGGGAGGGCGCCAGACCGACTCCGACAAAGTGGACGAGATTGGGAAAGACGTGAAGGTCTTGCGCGATCAGATGCGCGACGCCATGAAGATGCTGGAACAGTTGACAGGTGCCCGCGCGTCGCAGTAAGCCGCACGAGATTGAAACGAATGCCGCGCGCTTTGGCAGGCGAGCAGCCGCATGACATCACAAATCGACGATCCAGCAGCAAGACCGCTGCGGCTGTGCATTGACTTTTTCCATTGACTTCGACTATGAAAAAAATGCGGGCTTTCCGCTTCTGATGGTGTTTCTGTTTTGGTGCAGCGAAGTCGGTGCTCATCTTGATTCTATGACGCGTCTTGCATGAGGATCAATCTTCGGGAGGGCGGGGGATCTTGAAGTAGTTTGCTGAGTTATAGCGTAGATTAAAGCGGGGGGGCGCGCATCCTCGCAGAAAAAACGCGCTTACTAATTAATAGCTAACGCCTCCGGGCTGTTCCATTTTATATTTTTAGACTTATAGAATTTGCTTGGTATGAGTAGACTTATTTTTACTGAATTGCGCCGCATTTTTGGATTTGCATTCTGGATCTTTCGCCGTGGTATTTTTTCTAAATCGCGCGTATTTGGATTTGTATTTGAGCCATGTTTGGCATACCTCTACTAGCATCCTGGTTCTTTCTAAGGCGTGGAGGCAGAGCCGCAACGGGAACCACGGGAGTGACTACTTCTGCGAGTCGGCAACAGCATCAAGTAGAGAAAGAAGAATTTTCCACCGACGACCGGACGCCAAAGCGCTTGAAAAACAGAGCAAGCCGCGTTTCCATCACCGCAGATGCCGCACCGGTGGGGGGACTAAAACCATTCTAAAACTCCTAAGAAAGTTTTTAAGTAGGCAGAAAACGAGAAATAAAACTTTCAATGAGACTACATAACATAAGAGTAAGAGTGCTGCTGAAGATACTAAACCATGTACTCGTCAGATACGCAAGAAAAACCATATACCAAACACGCGGGGTGTCTTTTGCATGAAGATAAAAAAAGATTTTCTGCAATTAAAAAGTTTAAGCTTGCAAAATGATGCACATGCAGCTCCAGTTTGCTTTTTTATTTACAACAACATAGCTTAGGCTTTGGACGAAGTACCTAGCTGCAGCTACCGCTTTGTACACGTGTAGTTGATTACCCATGACGTGATTGAGTTTGAGAAGAACCGAGGTCGAGGTGCTGGGAGGCAGAGGCTTGCAGTAAAGGTGAAGCAACATGATCATGCCCGGCTTTCATAATTCCAATGAGATTCTGCTTTTCTTTGCAAACTCTGGCTCAGGGACGCCGACACATTTTGTTTGCCTGTATACGGAGATTTTGGGACACCGACAAATTAATTTTGATCATGCCAGCAACATTCCTGCGTGCAGCAGAGATTGAAGAAGTTACGTTAGCTATGGCTGTGCGCATGATCGAGATCGCAGCAGCATCATCGCGCAGCCACTGCCCTGGCGGAATAAAGACGAGCAAAAGTAGAATCCGTGATGGATCGTGGTGTACTTGTGGTTTCGGGACGAGACGTGATGGTGTACTTCTTGATCTGCCATCGAGATCGATAGATGGCCGCGATCGATACCGTTGACTCGTCGTTTTAAAATCCAATCATGAGCTGCACACGGATCATAACGATCATCACCGACACCGGATCCACAAGCTACCACTTTTAGTTTCGCGTCTGGAGGCAGATCATTGATTGATCATGAGGATCGTCGTGCGCTGCAAGGTCATGAATCGATGTTCGTAGTTCTTTCTCTTTCACCAATGATATAATGAATCTTTCAGTGCGCAGCCGCAGTACCACTTGCTTCCACGTGCGGGAGATGTTGGCTCCGTGCCCGTGGAAAGTCGGGCGCTGTCTCTCACACTCCAACCCGCAGCTTATCCTCGTTGAACTGCAGCACCATCCTCCATCAGAAAAACTTAGGGTCTCTCTCTAAGGGGAATAGGGTAGTATCACCAGACTGCACAATGACGTCTGCGTCTACGATGAGCAGCAATTTCATCCTGCACGATTCGGACTGGGAAAAGGCGCAATTTCCGCTCTCGTCGCGGTCCTCGACCACTGTAGTTGACGGAGCAACATCTACTTCTCGCGACGTGGTCGTTTGCGCGACCACGGCACAGTACCGACGTTGCGCGAAGCAGCTCGGGAAGTGGCTGGACCACAGCGTTTTTACCTCCATCAACAGCGCGTGCAGCAGCTCTACTACAGCGTCGTCCTCTACCTCCACCACTTCCGCCACGACACGACAGACGTCTAACGACATCGTGCAGGTTCTAGACATCGGCTCTGCTCATGGCTACAGCACGCAGATTCTGCATCAGCAGGCGGAAAAGTGGCTCGAGAAACGTAGACAGAGCGGCACGACGACGACCACTAAGGACGGCGTTGCTAAGGTATCGGTTCTTGGCCTCGAGCTCGCGCCGAACTTCGTGAAGGCGGCGACGGAGAAATTTCCGCACATTCGCTTCGAACGCGTTGATGTGCTGGAGGAGCATGAATTTCTCCGGAAATTGATGATCGCCGGGATCGACGACGCCGCTCGTGAGGACGAAGTAGATGCAGGAAGGAGCCCGAGCCAAAGGCAAAGCCAGAACAAGCAGCGCTTTTTCTTCGTGGACATATCCGGGACCCGTGAATTACGCGCGCTGGCGTCGCTGCTGGGGTTTTTGCTCGATCCTACTACCACCAACGCCGATGCCCCCGATCCCGATGCGAGGAGGATTACCACTACTTCCACCACGATCGTCGTGAAATCGGCGAAGTTGCATCAGCTCTTTCTCGATCACTGCAAGAAGGACATCGCATCAGAAACTGCAATTCCGAGTGCAAGGTTTTCCTTCGACACTCTGATTGCTGCCGCGGCTGCGGAAGAGGTGCAGGGCCGCAGCAAATTTCGCCGGAACGGCGCGGCGCTGGAAGACCGGTACCCGTTGAAACGCCCGGTGGTTGAGATCGACGACGTAGTTGCAGAGGGGGAAGAACCTCCGGGAACAACCGGCGGGCGAGTCGAAGTTTGCCGCTTCCACAACTACGACAAGGAGAATGGCTGCAAGCGGTTTGCGCAAGGTCGCTGCCCTCTGGACCACGAGCACTGCCACTTTTGCCTTCAGAAGGGCCACCGAGCGGTGGACTGTGAGCTGTTCAAAAGCAGTGGAGGAGGACAAATGCAGAAGCAGTTGGGGTTAGGCGTACAGGTAGTAGCACCTTCTGGCACTTCTGAAAGTGACACTTTAGTTTCCGGATCTGGTGCGGGCGGCCCCGCCGCCGACGAGCGAACCCGACCCTCGCCGCCAGCAGCTGCAGCAGATGAGGATGCCGGCGCGGCAGCGGGGCGTGGATGTGGTGCGAACAAAAGCTGCGGCAGCGAACTGTGCGTAACTGAGGACGAGGCACAGGCTCAGGCAACTATTGGCGCCCGGAAGGTACGGAAGGTAGACGCTCGCGAGAGCAGGATAGTTTCGTGCTCCAGTTCTTTTCCTACTTTCGACGCAACGGCTAGTATGGCGACCTCCAGTGATGAAGCACGGGCGGCAACTACGTCATCTCCGTCAACAAGAAGTACTTCTCGTCGCTTCCTGTACGTGACTGGCGGGCGGCTGCGGGGTGCGACCCTGAATGGATGCGAGCGCCTCGACCTTGACGACCCGCAAAGCGGCTGGCAACCCATTGCAAGCCTAAATCAGCACCGCGGCAGTCACGGCGCAGCTGTGGTTTCCCTTCCTGTGGAAGCAGGAGGCCTAGCGCCCCAACGACGACAGTATCTCATGGTCGTCGGTGGCGGTGGAATCAATGGAAACCTCGACTCAGTGGAGCTGCTCGACATTTCTGATTCCGCCCTTTGCACTCGCTCCTCTGGCGCAGCATGGAGTTCGAGTTGTTCTTTTTCCTCGTCTTCCGGCGACCTCCACAAGATTTTTCAGCACGATCTGCGCCTGTCCACGCCGCGCCACGCCCTGGGCTGCGTCGCGTTGCCACCGTCTCCGTGTTCCGAGAAGTCATCCCTATCTGTGGACGTGGTCGCCGTCGCCGGTTGGCAGTACGGGTCGGTATCCTGTGATTCCGTGGAACGCTTCCATTTCAAAACGCGCGACCTGGAAGCTGCTTCTACGCGGCCCACCTGCACCACCGCCACCTCAGCGGCTACATCGACGTCATCTGGCCTCCCACCGCTGCCCCCCGCCGCGACTGCGACGGTGTTGTCGCCATCGCCCTCATCTGGTTCGCAGCCGCAGAGCCAGACCCCGGCCGATCCACAGGCTCCAGCTCCCAGCAACGGCCAAGATCATTATCAAATCGGACGTCGCCTCGCGGGTGTCTGCGCGGTCGGAAGACACGTCTACGTCTTCGGCGGCTTCTTGACTGAACGCGAAAAAACGGACTCCGTGTTGCGGATACGGCTGAAGAACCACGGCGCTGATAGTGGTAGGGGTAGCCACGGCACTGATAATGTTAGTGGTAGCAGGAGCGAGCGTCGTGAATTTGAAAAGAACGTGGACGATTCGACGTACGAGATCGACTCGCTCCCATCGCTGCCCTTCCGCGGCAAGAAGGTCTGCGTTGCGGCGGCCGCTGCGAACGGGTCGATCTACCTGTTTCCCTACGGAGGTGGCGCAACCGCCGCGAATGGTCCAAAGCTGCACGTGTGGCGCTTCGATCCGGAGGGGGCGGGTGGATCTTACACCGAACTAGTTGGCGTGACACTACCGCTCCCGGACTGGCACTGCTTTGCGATCGCTTCGCGCTCCGAGGCGGAGAAGGGAGACCTTGCGACGGCATCAGAAATAACACCTGCTCCGAGAGGACAGATCATCTACCTTTGCGGCGGAGCATCTGAGGGAAAGTGGACGCGTCGCTGCTTTGCGTTTCACGTTGCAGACCTCTCCTGGACCGAGCTGCCGAGCATGCGGCAAGCAAGGAGAAGAGCAGCAGCAGCAGTGGCCTAGAAAGGTGGTAGTTAGGGCATGATGTTGAGACCGATGCTACACCCATAGCAGCTACTTAACCCCCAGAGCGCGCGGGCGCGACGGATTACGGAGGAAAATACGAGAAGTAAGCGTTTGCTGGGCTCTGCTGGGGTGCGTGTGCGCACGGGCATGCTGCGACAGCAGCATCTACATCAGAAGGAGTAGGTGGATAAATTGGAGGAAGCTGTTGTGTTGCTGCAGATGCGACAAGCATGATTAGCAAACGAATACGAATAAATGAACAATCTTGAACTTGATCTACTTCAAGAGACCACGCGATAACGAAATCACGACCACGCTTCGGAGAGCTGGCAAGCAGCAGCACGTCCAGGCTCCACCTCGTGTCGCCTCCTGTCACCAGACCACATTGCACCTTGTTCACCTTTAGATTTTGTGTTGCGCGCTAGTTGTATGTTGTTGTTCTGTTTCAGGAGTTTTTTCGTCGTTCGTGCATTTACAGCTCCTGTTCTTGCTTTGCATTTGGACTTGCTACACTGACGTACCACTACCAGTACGACTACGAGTAGTACCATCTAGTGGTACGAGCAAGGAGGTTGTACAACGATGTGTCCGTGGTCCTGCTCCTCCTCCTGACGCGTGGCGATGTCCGTCTTGTTGCTTTCCCGTGGTGTGCAGCAAGGCTACTTATAGATACGTATACAGAAACAGAGGTGCCTCCGTTCTTTTATCCTTTGCTTCCGTCTTCAGAACAAATCAATATTCCGCTTGTTGGCCTTGATGAAGCGTGCTTCTGTTCTCAAAGCGGTCCTGGCCCTCCAATGTGTCCTCGCCTACGCAATTTAATGGCTCGGGCCGACCACCATCGTACTTGTTAAGGTAGAAGTTTTCTCTCTGTCATCGTCCTCACACACTCAGACTGACTCGAATCAATCTTCTTTATCTAAAGACCGGCACCAGAACACGAAGAGCGACAGATTTCACCCCCAGCACCACCTTTGGACCCCAAATTCGAACTTCGATTCTCTTTTCTGAGAGCACCTCCGCAATGTCTCGTCGCGCCACTACCACGACGAGTACGCGCGCTGCTCCTACGAGCAGTGGCACGGGCATGCTCTTCCCAAACCAAGGACCCCATTCGGACGTGAATGATTCTACCCACACAGCGTTTGACTTCATTCAGCGGTCCAAAAGCGCAGCGGAGCGAGCCTATGACGGCATCACGTGCAGCACTCGTGGCGTGCGCGTTCTGAGTCAGACCAATGTTGCGCGGGAGCGAGTACCCACCAACATGGTCGTCGCGAGGACGGCAGCCCCCCTCCCAGACTTGACAGCGAAACTGATCGACTCTTATGAGGAGTTGTTGCGGGTCCCGCTCGATTCCCTAGACCGCGGCGCCCTGAACAAAGTCGGATACTCGAGCTCGTGGCAGTTCAATGAGAAAAAAAGAGAGGCGCATGAGAAGAGAATCAAAGCCATGATCGAGGAAGCGTACGAAATTCCAACCAGGCACAAAAAATGGTCGCCAACCATCGTCCGCAACACCTTCTCGCGGATTGAGTACGAAAACGGCGACGTCTACGAGGGCGAGTTCCGCGAAGGCTTCCGGGAAGGAAACGGCACGTACTAGAAAATAAAACGAAATTTATACGTTCTGCTGAATGTAGACTTGATGTAGTAACTTACTAAGATGGTGTTGACCCGTCAGGCTTTGACTTCCTGTTCCTTGTGCGACTTACCAGGTACTACTTCGCGAAGGTGCCCGGCACGAGGTACGAAGGTCAGTTCGTGCGGGATGAGTTCCACGGCTATGGCGTCTACTTCTACGAGCGGAACCGATACGAAGGGGACTGGGTTTCCAGCTACAAACACGGCAAGGGAAAATACACAAACGTCGAGCAAAACACTGAGTACTTACTAGCTATGCCTATGGAAGTGCAAGTGGAACTTGTTGTAGTGAACGTAGCTAGAAGTAGGAAGAGTAGGCATAATTGTCGTAGTTCTAGTCGCCGTCCTCGTCGAGAGCTTCTTGATGAAGAAGTGTGTGTAGTGTGTTACGAACATCGATCACCTTTATGTTTATCTTCTTTTTTACGACTAACACACCGTGAAACTGAGGTATTCCGGCGACTGGTGCGAGGGTTTTCGGCATGGGTCTGGCACGCTGACGAGTCCCGAGTTTCTGTACGAGGGTGAGTTCCACTCGGACCACATGCACGGAAAGGGGAAGATTACCTACACAGCAACCGGCGACTGCTACGAGGGCGACTTCTGCGAAAACCTCCGCCACGGGAGGGGCAAGTTTGTCGCGCAAAAACCAGCAGAGGTGTACGACGGAGAGTGGCACGGTACTAAAGAACGACAATAATTACCTTGACCACGACGTGACGTCAGAAAATTTATGTGCAGTAGTTAGCAATTTACGCGAGGTTCGAAGCCTTTGCTTTTGCAAATTCCCCCGACACAATACGAAGATAAACAACACGAAGACAAACTAACTGCAAAATTGATTGATCGTCGGAGCAGCACCAGCAGGTTTTGTTCGCAAACTACTACGCAAGTAAACAAACATAGATATACTTAATTTTTTGTTCCACATCCGGTTCTCCACAGAGGACTTGAAGCAGGGTTCAGCCACGCAGCAGCTCGCGGGGGTCGGAGTGTACACGGGCGAGTTTTTCCAGAACAAGCGCCACGGTGCGGGCGAGATTGTGTATGATCAAGAAACGGGCGCGTTTGAGTACTTCAAGGGAACCTGGGCCGACGACATGAAGTGCGAGGGGAAGCTGAAGCCGCGGGCGGGGCCGCTCGAAGACGTGCTGTACCAGAAAAACGTGCAGATCCGGAGAGAACCGGCGGAGTAGACCGTGATAGGAGACCAGAGAAGTGGAACAAGTTGCAGAGTCTGAGAGAAACCGTCGATATTGGTGGACGGGCGGAGGAGCAGCGCGGGAGGGAAATTCAAATTGGGCTACAACCTCAACCCCTACGTACCGAGCTGATCTTGATGTTGTACAAGTACTTGAGTCTTCTCTTCGCAGTGGTCATTTGAACCAAAGAAAGTTAAGTAGTTGCAGCAGGGAACAGGTGGAAGATGCCGATGGTGATGCTCACGGAGCACTGTACTAGCAAACACCTCTACGTCTACCACTAGCACTACACCGACATCGCTACCTCCTAGCCCAGCCTCTACCTCTATCTCTAGCAACTTCGCATATGTATGATGACCTATTGCAAAAAAAGAAAAATGTTGTACACCAGAAAATGCTGTGGAAATTCAATGTGTGATTAGGCGGACAAGGGAGCAATTGATGACTCAGCGGATCGCTCTACTTCAACAAGCGAAAATTAAGAACAACCAGCGGAAAAATTCAATCCACCCGAGGCGAATGAGGCAGAACTACAGTCAAGTGTACTTTATGAAGTTCTGCCTCATAATTTATTAGCTTTAGCTTCAAGGCCGCTTCTACATTAGGTAGTACACATTCCACTTGAATTTGATCGGGTGCGGCCGCGGCACGTAGAGGAGAGCAAAACTTTTGTTGGCACGACTCCTGTTACTTCTAAATCTGAATTTCAATTTCCATTTTGAGTTTGACAAAGATCATCTTCATCGCTCGACGAAGTTATTGTGCAGTGCAGCTGCTTTGCTTCATCAACCGTCAGCCCCGTCTTGTTGGGTGGTGCGTTGTATTTTTTCCAATGCTCTTGCTCTTGTTGCGGTGCCAGTTCCTTCTTGTACGACGAAGTGCTAGCTGGCTGCGCTTGCCCCTGCTCGCCAGGGACAGCGCGGGCACGGCTGGTTACCTCCTATAAAGCGTAGTTGTATCCTCCCTCGTCTCGCTTGTTCGACTTCGACGAAAAATCTCGCTGGGTTTGGACCTGCAGGCAGCACCGTCGATGTTACCGTAAACGTCGTCGGATTATTCTGCCGCCGTTGATGTTGTCGTCGTGGAGGTCGTCGCAATCCCAATCTCTGTTGGAGACAGATGAGTGAGATGGAGAGAAGGATGGAGTTGGAGAGATCGATCAGTCCTGTGGTCTTCGTCGATCGTCGATCGCAATCGCACAGTAGTGAGATGACGATCGATGGCGTGCAGTTGCAACCACCTCCTGTAGTTTACCGACGCCATAGTTTGAGCACGGAGCTACCTCCGCTACGTAAGAAAGTTGTACGTCCACGGTCTTACTTATACCTTGCTTGCGGGGGGCGACATCCTCTTCCTCTGTGTATCTGGACTCCGACGTCGCCGCGACTATAATTAAGCCACACAAGACCTCCAAGCCCAAGAGACGATGCTGTCCCGGGAGCTTCGCGACCTCCTCGTGAAATGCGCTCCGCATTGGAACGCCAAGAACGTCTTCCAGGCCTCCCGGAAGCTCGTTCGCCTAGGTATTAGCCTAATACGTGCACTTGCTAGATCTAGATGCGGCTGCTTGGACTGGCTGCTACGGAAGCTTGAGAATCCTGTATACGCTTGCGCTTCCCTCAATTTTGATTTTCTATTTCATCTGCCTCCGCCAGGTATTACCGAGCGTTCGCACCTGGCTTGCTTTCTCGGGGGCCCCAACGCGAAGACTTGCCGCCTTAACAAGGAGCTGGAGAGATTGGGCGAGAAGGGTTTCTCGAAGAGGACGCTAAACGCGCTGAAGCACGAGCTGGAAGAGATCGGGCTTTCCCTCTGGACGAATTACAAGAAGTCCTTCGAACCAGAACCCGAAGGATTGTTGGTGGGCGGGATTGGGGCGGCGCGGCGTAGCGATGGTGCCACCAGCAGTGTGGTAGAGGGCGCGGATTTCCCAGGCGCGCCGATAGCTAGTGCGAAACATTCCGCGGCGGGAGCGGCGGTAGCGTTGGCAGCGCT
>RXOD01004906.1:0-17283 GCA_005223375.1 Amoebophrya sp. AT5.2
CCGCAAGATTAAAATCATCATCAGTTTTTGCTGGAATCCATCGGATAGTTGGTGGTCACCACGACGCTGATGTTTCAGGATAATTTGAACTTGTGCATGTGTACTACGAAGCAAACTAATTGAAATTATTCATTCGTCATCGTCTGGCGGATGCCGCCAATTGGCATTTCGCATTGGAGCCGTGTTATTTTCGTCAATTTGCGAGGAAATTATAATTCGACATCACGCGGCAGCACGAACCTTCTACAACTACAGAAATGCAAGATCTGGCGGAAGAAGAAGGAGCGAGCCCGAGACGCGAAGAAGGTGATAAAAAAGCACCGCATGCGCGAGAAACTGTGGTCCAGACGGAACGACATCGAGCTCGGCAAGCTGCTCGACCTGCGCTACGCTGCGCGCGCGATTCTTCTGCGAGAGAGGCATGCAGCTGGAACTGGAAGCAACGCACCAAAGGAAAACTAATTACTTGTACCCGAACACCAGCTCGGTGCAGAGCAAGTTCTGTCAGTCTAACAATCCTGCTGCTCGCAGGACGGGGTAAGAACTTTCCACGGGGCGATCCATACCACGACGCAAGGGCAAGGCGGAGGAATGAACAGTGACTGAGGTGGTAGGCTGCAGAATCCTGAGGGGCGTGACATGTGCTCTCTGACAGCGATCGTGATGGCGGACCATGCAAGCCCGTTCTCTCGTCGTTGCTTCGCGAGTGCTTTCCTTCGGAACCAAGGCCCCAAAGCTTTCGTCGTGCCGCGTTCTCGTTTTTGTGAAGTGCATCGATCTGTGCAGAGATCACATCGTGTCCAGTGGGACGCACAGTCTATAGGGGATCCAACCCGGCCATGGACTCGATCACAGATCATGAGCCGCGTCTAAGCAGCGTTTACAATCATCAAACGCGGCTCGATGCCGCGTCTTTGAGCGACAAATTTCCATGCTTCGTGAAACTTGTTGGACACCACATGACTATGCCACTATTTAAATTCGTGAGCACCATAATTCGACTGGCGCTGGATCCGTCCATCGAAAAGATTTCGTCACGGATAAGAATCAATTAGAGTTTTCCTAGTCACACACGACAAGCGAAGAAGATGCACGTATCTCCCGCACCTTTCCCTCCTCCGCTCGTTGGCGCGCCTCTGATTGGCGCTCCACAGCTCACTCTCGGAGATGTCGACTTCAAGAACGACAAACAGCGCATCTTCGGCGGCGTCTACCTCTCCAAGCATCGCGGCGACGTAATCAACCGGCAGCGGCAGGGAAACATAGAGAAAGTGACGACGCGGTACACGTCGTCCGCGCCGGTGGTCACGCTGGTGGCCTATGGACGGCATTGGCTGGGTGGGATGATGATTTACGTCTTTATGCTCTACTCTCAAGAAGTTCTAGTTCTTTGGGACAACCTAGAAGACTCTCTCTTCCATGCGCTGTCTCATTGGTGGTATTGGCCTGCGAGTTATTAAGCCTGCACGTATCGAAGGAGCATCCGCCGGGTTTCAAGAATTCTAAAAAACGTAAGAAGCCTAAAGACCAGCAATTGATGACTCGAAGCGCTGGTTTAGAATTTCTATTCGGCTGTCAAATTTAGGCTATGCGGCTGCAGTGTCGTGGTTTCGGAGGGCTGCCGAAATGGTGGCATCGTTTCCATCGCATCCAATCTTCTGTCAATTCGGCGCAGGACTAGGGGTAGCAACACCAACAGGTACAGGCTCACATGACGATAAATATGATAGATTTAGATTGTCCCATCCACCCATCGGCGCGCCTCTAACCAGACCGACCCAATTGCACACCGACAACATCCAACAACTGCGAACCTCCGATAGCATCCAACAACTCCCTCGCCGACCCCTCCTCCAAGTTCGCCATTACCTACAAGGAGCTCCATGCCCTGCCCTCCGCTCCCTGTTTTTTCTACTGCCTGCACGACTACAACCCGATCTGCAATTTCGACAAACAGGGCGACAACTGCTGCGCCTGCTCCGACGGCGACGGTTCTACGATTTGCGACGACTCCGACATCTTCGTGCACGGGGACAGCGAACGGCTCTACTTAACGCACTCCGAGGAGCAGAAACTGTACGACTGGTTCTTAGTCAACGACCACCTCTGGCGCTGGGGGAACGAGTTCCAGAGCACGGTGCCGGGTGCGGCCGGATGTAGCGCGCAACAATACTATTCCACGGACTACACGAACTCGCGGCTGCAGCACCACGTGCGCGCATTGCACGGAAAGGCCTGCCGGGGCTGCCTTTCCTCCTTTCTTTTCCCCATCCTGCTCGTATTCGCGATTCAGGACGCGGTGCGGAATGACGTAAAGGCCTTTGAGGGAGTACTGGCGTTTCTGTTTCTGTTCGTGCGGTTCGTGTGCTACACGTACGCGGCGTGCGCGGGCTCGTGTTTGCTGAGGGAATTGGAGAACTTCAAGGAGGAGAAATACGGAGGTGGAAAGGATATTGGAAAGGAAGTTGGTGGTGCGGGGAAGAGCGAACACGAAACCTTTGGAGGAAGCGTTCCCGGACTGGTGTTGAAGACGGGTGGCTTGACGGATGGCGTTGGACCCGGGAGTGGTGCATTTGCAGGCGGTCCGGGTGGCTACGGCAGCTGCGGCAACGGATTGAATGGACCGCTACCGGGTTGCGCTACAGACATCTACGCGGCGAGCCAGCAGCACGCGAACAATCCCTACCTGGCGGCAGGGATTGGCGGGGCTGGTCCGATGAACCATCCCCCGCTGGTCCAGGTTCAGGGACCAGTGAATCCCTTTCCGCACTCGGGGCTGCAGCCGCAGACTCCGCAACTGCAGCAGCCGCCGCAACAGTTGTACAACCCGTACAACAGCAACCAGCAGCTGCCGTACAACCCCTACGCCCACCCTCTTCACCAACCCATACAACTCGCCTCCCCCGGCTGCACAGCCCCGTCTACTGCCACCCGTCTCCCAGCCCTCATCACCGACGTCGGACTGGACTTGGACTTCTTCCCCGTCTCCCGCGTGTCGCAGAACAAAAAAGCCTCCTGGCCGAAGCCCGCCAGCGAGGAGAACAAAGCCGGGATGTGCGGCTGCGGCGACCCAAAGCCGCACTGCTGCGGCTGTCCGTTCGCGCTGTGCTGCAACCCGGCGTTTCGGTTCTACGTAGCAATGGTGCTGGCGGTTTTTTTGGTGCTGTGGCTGGGAGAGTGGCTATTTCTCGCGGTTGGCGTGGGGGAAGGAAGAGTGGGAGGACTTTCGGGGTGGCTGCCGGACTTTGGGCGGCTGTTCACGTTCGCGTTCGGCGGAGAAGACGAAGACGAGGAAGACGTAGTTGGCTACGCGCGGAGGCGGTACGGATACGGTGAAGGGAACGAATACGAATATGGCGGATTAGAACGACGGTATGGTGCCGGGCGGAGAGACGGGTGGTACTAGTGCGTGGGGGTTGGGTTTGGGAGCGGCGAGAGATGTTGAGGTACGGCGGCTCATGATAAGGTCGAACTGGACGAAAGCTGCTTGTGCGCTCGATTGCGTGGTAGAGAAACTTGATACCTAGCGAACGCCGCCCACATGAGTATGACACTGGATCTCAAGATGAAAAAGAACATATGGAAAATTGTACGCAGTAGCTGCTTCGAGGAAACTTTCGTGTGTATTCCGAGCGAATATTGTCGCAGACCCGTGATCTCTCTGGCGGCAAAAAACGAAGAACGAACACGAAGATCATGGCCGTACACTGCGCGTATTTTCCTGCCGTGCTGGATTATTCTACTCTGTGACAGGGGCTACTTACAGCATAGAGGCAGAGACCCACGAACATCAGCGTACAAAGAAAAACAAGAGGCACCGAAAAGTAGACGTCAATATCCTTGCCGTGCGAGCACGAAACCTGTTAGCAAATCCAAGTGGCAGCTGCCTTTTACGAAAAAAAATTTAGAATTTCGACCTTACGTCATCATAAGTGAATCAAAGAGGCATTTGCGGCAATTTGTTCGACACCTCGTGCGGTCGATCAGGGAAAAGAGATCAAACAGAGCTCAGCTCCTCGAGCGGTCGATCCGAGAGAAGAACTCATGGCTAGACGTGAGAGAGGCGAGACCAAATGGACAGACCGCCGCCAGGCCGGGAGGAAATTAAGACTGGCTCCAAACAGATGCGAGGTCGAAACGAAATAGCGTCGGAAGCTCGCGGTCGCTGCCGTTCTAGTACAAACATGCACGAAGAACGTGCACGGCACAACAAACTGCAACTGCATGATCATCAAAAGCCAGCCCGCAAGAGGAAGTCTGAAACTTTATAAATCCGGATGCCCACGACCCCCGAGCAGAAAACGTCCGTGACGGACGTCCGGCCGCCGGAGGCCGCCGCAGGTGATTTCTCCACAAAAACCAGCACCAAGGACAGCCCCCACGACTTGCACCAGCAAGCAGACAACCTTGGGAAGAAGGACGGCGCTATGAAGTCCGGCGAAGGGTCTCGGTCCGACGCATCGGGCCAAGAAGCTGAACCAGCCACAGCACGACCTGAGAAGTCACCGCCCCCCGAGTCGTCGCCCACCACCTCCGAACAGCAACGGGCGCACGCCGCCACGCACGCGTCGTTCCGGCGCTACTCGAAGGAGTATGAGACGCTCATCCAGGAGGCGGAAACTCATCCGAAACGCCGGAACCTGTACTACAAGGAGCAAAACGGCGTGGCGGCGAAGATGTCCACCGGGATCATGAACAAGCTGCACCTGCAGGCCCCCGCGAGCTACGGCGAGACCTTGTTGTTGACCGACGAAACTAGGGCCGACGAAATATTTATGCATCTGTGTCTGTGATTTAGTGTTTAGTAAAAAAAATTAAAGTTCAAGTTGAATTCCTCGGACAATGTGGTCCTCGACCTCGATGATACAACGAGGGTGGCAGTGAAGCGAAACAGGACGCTGGACAACGTACTAAAAAAAAGCAAGGAAGTGGAAAAGGAAGAAAAAAAATACACAAGGAATCATGCCGATGCGCATGATGCGCTGGGAACCCAACAGGGAAACGCCCGCAACAAAAATACTTGCAGAAAATGATGGAGAAGAAGCAATGGATCATATCCTTTGTCCGTAATGTGACGCAGATCGAAATCGAGATCAGAATCAAAAAATCCAAAAAAAAGAGATCCAATCGAGATCCGACCCGATCGTGGTCCGATGCTGAATAAATCTACTTACTTACGTAAAGGAACGCTACCTCGTGCCCGTTCCCGACGTGTCGAAATACTCAATGTAAAAGAACTAAGTGTAAAAGTATCCTAAACCGAGTGAAAACGAAACAAATCGTCACTTAAGCGCAGGAGCTGTGACCACCAGTCCTAAAGAATTTCTGTTGACATAAACATTCTCAGCCCGTTACTTTTCTGTAGATCTGGATGGAACTTGAACCTCTTCCCGCACATTGATTGATTCTTTTCAGAACTTTTTGCGTACTAGTCCAGTTACAACTCCCTGCCAAAGCCAAACCTCCTAGGTCTACGAGCCATTTTCCGAATAAAGACCGGCGTACCCGTACGCGTAAAGAGAAGTAGCTTATTTAGTTTAAAAACGAAGCAAAAGGAAAAATAAAAAAAACAACGCGCGACGCTTTACGAACTACTGACTGTGGCGAAGGCGATTGGAATTGAGTATGGTTTCTCCTCGAGGAGGAGGAGGACGTTGTGCGGCAGCAACCCTCCGTGTCCTTCTGGCCCTGGCGGGTGCAGTCCTCTGTACGCGGTTACGTCCAGGTACCGCTGGTGCACTTCCCGGTCCTCCACCCCGCCCCAGCTGGGCTGACTTGTCGGCTGATGACGTGCATGGGGACGAGGAGGCTCTTGCGGGCGACAGCGGATGGGAGCAAGCTCCGGAGGTGGAGTTGGGGCCACGCGCTGCGGGGGATGTTGTGGTAAACAATGTTGCGGAGATTGCTGATCTTAATCCAGCTCATCAACATCTCGCTATCCAGGGGCTGCAGGAGCGACAGGGAGAAGAAGAACAAGCCGCACGACGAGCAAGACTACAAGGGCAAGGGCTGCCGCTTGTGTCGTTCCTGCCGGCTGCCTTAGCGGATCGACTGAGTTTGGATTTCGGGGACGACTTCGAACAGGAGGTGGAGGCGTGGAAGATGCCTTGGGACTCTTCCCGCTCCACCTCCAGGTGCAGGTCGAACACTGGAAAAAAGCTTTTACCATTCCCAGTATTTCCCTCTCACAGTCACAGCGCTGCTGGGGTCGCGACGGCGAATGATTTCTCTGGCGGTCGTGAACGAAACCACAACCTGGTGGATGAGCCTCTAGAAGCAGACCACGAGGGCGGACGGGGTCGACAGCCTTTATTGATGCCGCGCGCCGACGAGGAGCAGATGGACCACGAGAAGGTGACCACGGCTTATCAAGCACGTGGAGCTGGCCCGGCCCATCCAGAGCATCAGAGCACCTCTGGTGAAATCGGCCTGTACCTTGAGCTGCTTCTTCTAAAGCAATCCGGCAATAAGGGCGAAGATCTGGACTCTTTTGCCGCGATCCGTCGTGCCGCGGAGCAAGGCAACGAGCAATTTTGTGGCACGGAATTGCAACTTCTGGCTTTTCTCACCGATGTAGGGGAGAAGGTGGAAAAAGTCGATGAAGCGGACGATCTTCAAAGCGCGCACGAATCGATTTTGGCGCAAGAGGTGTACCGAAACACGGCGCTTCTGGAGGAGTACCTTCGACGGGAGGAAGATGGTCTCGACGTCGAGTTGGGCGCCTATGCACAGCGCCAGACGCAGGAACTACGGCAGCGCCGGCTTTCGACCCTGCTTGAGCTATTTCCGGTTCCGTCGTTTACTTCGTCTACTTCGGGACAAGAACATCGGAGAGGTCGGGTCCTCCTGCTGCGCCAGCTGGTGATGCTCGAGCTAAGGGCACGCCAGCGACGACTGGCCGGATCCTCCTGGCAGGATTGGCGGATTGGAGGGAACGGCTCCTACTCGTGGCTGACAAAAAGCAGCATCCGGGACCTGTTCCGGCGAGCGCTCGCAAACCGGAATCGTATCCACCTGCCGTTCTTTTTAAAGGGGGGGCGGGCCCGGGTCGTCGCGGAAGGAGGCCCTCAAGTTGTAGATGAGCAATTTACATTTAGTCTTATGGAAGGGGAAGCCATGGAGCATGCCGGTCACGTCGCGGAGTACATCTGCGGCACGTTTGAAGGGCTGCAAACGGCGCTGCGCAAGGCCGCGAATATCGCGAGCGTCGAAACAAACGCGGGGAAGCACAAAACTTATCGCCCGCCCGCGACCCCGGCCGACAGCTGGCTACGGGATTTGGTGAGAACAGTGCCGGTCGTCGGTCGTGCTTTCCGCGAGAAAGTCTTGTTTTCGGGATCGGGGAATCGCTTTAATATTCCGCCTGCAGGAGCAGTTGTTTCTCGCCCTCGAGGCAACGTTAACGATGAAGCAGACGCTACAGGTACAGACGAGGACGACGGCTCCACGCCTAACCACCAGAGGCGGAACAAGAGGAGGACCGTCAGCACGGATGTTCCGCAATCGGATATGATGGACCTGGACGAGCCCGAAATAAATTACAGCGAATTCCACCCGCCTGCTTCTCCGAAAGAAGCGGACGAGCGAGCTCCACGAGTCATTGAGCTGCATGACGGCGCAGGTGTAGTTGGTGAGACCGTAATGGGTTGTGCCACAGCTCAACAACAGCGCGGGCTTGAACTTGAAGCGCCAGCGCCACTCGCAGCCGGAGACCACCCCCGAGACCGAGACCGCTCACAGCCGCATCTCGGTCTCGGTGGTCTCCCTCTCGAGACCACTCGCGCTCGCAGCGAAGACTTCTATTTCGGGCCGCACCTCCGTGCAAGTGGTTCCATATAATGAAGACGAAGACGTAGACGACGACGAAGACGACGTGGAAGAAGAAGCGACGGTGACAGGCTCCTTAAAGGCTGCGTTTTCCGAGTTGTGGTCCGATAGTAGCAGTGCTGTCCAAAGGCAGCTGGGGCTGAATCAACTGGAGCATGTTGTGAGCCGCCGGAGCGGCAATCTCGCAAGTAGGTTCTGGGGAAATATTTGAAGATCACGCTCTATTATCTATACCTATAAATACCAGCACTGCCACTGCCTGGATATTTCGCTCTCGCTGGAACTAGAACTACTGCAACGACTGTATATGGTGTTCTTCTTTACGTTGAATCAAATGTTCACGTTCATCCTCTCTCACTGCTCATTTCTTCTACGAACCAACGGTTACCAACAATGAATGTGACGGTGGCTGCTTATTTGAAGGGCTCGCAATCTCTGCTCGCTCCGCGCTGTACAGCGCAATGAATAATCAGGTGACTTACTTAGACTGACAGCGCCGCCGCCCGGCCATGTACAATGGATTGATTCGTAATCTTCAACTTAATTTTTTTTTTTTTTATTTGCGTACTAGCGGGGCCAGGCTATAGCTATACCGGCCAGCTTTACCCTTACCCACATCATCTAACATAAAAAAACCGTTTTATTTTGCTTTTCTTTTGATTGCACTGGGCTTCTTCTTTATAGAATTTAGTTTTGCTAGGTACGTAGGCTACAACGTTGTTCATGTTCTGTATCCAAACAAACTTCGAACACTGGCACGGTGATTAAGGTTGAGCTCAAAAATCTAAAAAGATGATGAGCACCCGCCAGCCAGTGGTCGGCCTCGAATCGTCTTGGTTTTTGCAGCTCGAAGAAAGCGATGCCCCTGGTGTTCACTGTCTCGAGCAGCTTTCCGCCGCTTTTTTTTGCCTCGAGCCAGGACTTACTTACATCAGAACATTGTATTGTGTTGACAAGCCGGGTGAAGAAGTGTCGTGTACTGTCGTTCTTCCGATCATTCCCACCTTCCGATATCTCTAATGCTCGTGATCTTCCAACGGTCTGCTCTATGTCTATCTCTCGTGTCCTCGAATACTCCTGGCGGTCCCCGCGATCTCTAAGGCTCCTGCTGGTAGAGTGCTGCAGTGTTCAGCTTCAGCTCCAGTAAGTAATCCAAAAGCAAGTGCAAGATCTTTCTCGATCGTCGATGAACGAAAGGCGGAGCTTCAGGTTGTGGTCACACAGCAACGTGGTGCACTGCATGGTAGAAGTGGAAAGAAAATAAAGACACATCAATCACTAACACAATGAATGGTAATCGACTACTCCAAGTGGGACAAGCTTGGCAGCAGCGACAGCGATGCAGAGGCTCCGCGGCCGTCAAGGGTCACAACGTCTTCCACGTCGAAAGCCGGCGCTGGCGGGGGCCCAGGAGTAGATGCAACAAGGAGGTGTTCAGCGTCCTCCTCCCTCACCAGTGTCAAGAGTTGTAGCGCTCCGCCCAGTGGTGGCCTCGCCGTCGACGAACCGGCAGTGGAAAATGGAAATCCACGACCGCCGCATCTCCAAGGAAAAGTAGAACATCAGGTGCCCCTGTACACCCAGGAGCACTGCCGGCCTTTTGCCGCAGAGGAGGTCCCCAAGATGCGGCGGCTCGCGGGGGAGCAGGAGGGCCAGAGGCTGGTCCGCGAGGAGCACATAGCGTTCTTCAAGCACAAGATGACCTACCCCCAGCGCATGATGCTGTTTACGAAGTACTGGAACACGACGGTGAAAAAAGACGACCGCGTCCACTACATCAAGAAGCTGATCGCGATTTTGGAGAGAAACGCGAAGACGAAAGTGCTGGCGAGGCGGATAGGCGGGGGGGCGGAAATCCTGGAAGACGTGAAGGTGGACGTGGGCGGTGAGTTCGTGAGCTACCCGGAGCAGTGGGTGGCGTATTTCGGGAAGAGGACAGTAGCAGAGCGGTGCGAAATTTTCGAGGGATTCTTCGAAGTGCTGGAAGAAGAAGAACAAATGCGAGTGGTGGGGGGACTAAGCGGGTGATTTTTATTTTGGAAAAGTTAGTACTTAGAAGGTGGCCAGGGCCAGCTGACCGCGAGCGGGAGGGAAGGCGAAGGGGAATCAGAACTGGATGCGCCGCTTCACATCGGCAATAATCTTAAAAACAGCGAGAGCGACATCGACATCCATCCGTTTCGGGTGGGAAAGTGCCAATGTTGAAAGGAAGCCCAACGAGGAGCCGAGTTCCTAGCCCGAAGCTGTGGTGGTCCTCTCTGCGCTTTCTTTGACATCTTCCCACGACAGGCAACACAATATACTTAACACGACTGATTTCCGCAACCAGAGCAACTCCGACTGCAACGGGGACTGGCTGAGTCCTCTTGTTCTTCCCTTCGAGTGGACTCGTCGACGAGAGATTCCAAAACACTAGTATTAGTAGTAGTAGTTGCGCTTGCGCCTGCGTCCTCTACCGCTACTTGCGCTCGCCGTCGCGCTGTACTCCGTTCTGCTTCTGCTTTTTGTCTTACTTTCTGTATAAAAATATTCATATTGCTTTTTTTTTCTGGAACGAAGATGTCGTCGCCTCGTCGCGAGTCTACGCCCCCCCGGGGGCCCTCGCCGGCGCCCCCAAGGGGCCTCCCACAACTTGGCTCGTCGCCGCCCGAGGGCACCACGACCATCGCGTCGCCTGCACCGGAAAAGACTTCTGCCACCAACCAGCTGTTGATCCGGGAGGTGTTTGATATATTCGACGTCACTCGGTCCGGGACGATTTCGACGGGGGAGTTGTGCGGACTCCTCTCGGCGTTCAACATCGACGACGTACCCGCGCACGTGGTCCTGGAGCTGCACGCGAAATACGATCTGGACGGGAATGGAAGCCTGTCCCCGGAAGAGTTCACGCAGTTGGTAGTCTCGGAGCTCAGCGAGAACGGAAAGTTGGAGGAGCTGCAGCTAGGCAAAGTGGAGATTTTGACAGCGTTGAAGGTATCAATCTGAATCTGAATGTGAATCTACGTACTTAGTATTTCGCATCGGCATCGCAAAGTAAAACTAAAATACGAAAAATTTTGGGAGAAGGCGAAGGTCCATCTTCTCCTCGGCATCGGAACATGATACCAGGACCGCGGTTGGACTTCGGACGACATTTTCAGTCTGAAGGCGATGTTTGTCTCCTACTACAAGATGCACGACGCCAACAGTCACAAGAACAATGCGCAATTCTCTGCCTCGCTGTACCCGGTCCGTCCGGCGAAGATCGGGCCGGTTGTTGTGCTTGAAATCCTGGAGAAGGTGTTGCCGGAGGAAGAGCTGGACCTGGCGTTCGTGCAGGACCTAGTGCGCACAGTACTGGACCTGCCGGACATCGAAGAAGATCCCGGCCTTAATAGTTTCCGGGCAACGCCTGGCTTCTCCCGTTCGCTCTCTCCGAGCTACACCAAAGAACCCTCCGTGTTTTACACTGGCTAATCTACTTCATTAGCAAACTGCTTCGCTACACAACTTTACCGGAAACGGACGGGATGAAATTTGCGCTACCCTTAGTCAGATTGTTGGTCTTCGAGTCATCTGCGGCAGGGGCCTGACTCAAACGAAGAGGAATTCTAGCACTTCACTTCAACCCCTTCTCACCCCCCTGCCCCAGATGACTCAAAGACATAGAATCCAGCTCGATGTAGCTCAAATTTGACCCCCTCCCTGCTTCGCCGAGCTGACGGGGTAGAAATCCAGCCAAAATCGTTTAGTGAAGTACTTAGTTTCATGTGAAGTAGTTTTGCCTCTGTAACAACCGGTTTGCGCGAGTCCGAGACGGTGTCCGGGATATTGATCAATCGATAATATAATAGTACCTCGCCACCATCGCAAGCCCGAGTCCCCCCAGCAGCCCCCCCAGGTGTGCGCTGACGGAGATGCCGGGCAGCAGGCTGAGGCCCACGCGCTCGAGAAGGAGTGCCGTGAGGGCAAAGCCCGTTGCCCGGCATCTCCGTCAGCGCACACCTGGGCGGGCTGCTGGCCGGGCTCGGACTAGCGATGGTGGCGAGGTACTTCTGATATCTTTCGAATCAATAATACGAAAGCTATGTTGTTGGATGTTGGAGAGCGATTAGATTACTGTTTGTTTTAGCTATAATGAACTGCATGCATCAACGGCGTTTTTTTTGCTCACTTCGATACATAGCTGTCCGGGAAGATAGTGATCAATGGAAAAAAAAAATCGATAATAAATGGCGGAACAACATCAACTACATCAGCCCTTGCCGGCCGACGCTGCACCCAATCGAGGTTGGCGTGGGGATTTCGGTGCTTGTTGTGGTCCTGGCGGTTGAGGTGTTGTGCGTGTTTGCGGTGCCGCGCAGACTGGAGTCGAAGCTGGAGGACGATGAATACTTTGCGAGGCTGTATCATGGCGAGGGCGGTGTGGGCAAGGGCAAGGGCAACCACGACAGGTTTGTCTCTGAGCCAATCGACCCCGAACCAGACTTGATGTCGCTCAGTAGATTGTTGGAGCTGGAACTAGCCCCGGTAACGAAGGAGCTGGAATTCCCAAACACACCATGAGAGACAGCTCGCTTTTCAATCCCGCTTCTTGCTTGCGCAGCAGACTGTTTTCCAGCTCAGGAGCAGGATGCCATTTTCCCGCATGAATGTATTTTTTGGAAAATGAATACGTCCCGGAGCTGGAAGCGACCACGCTGATCTTTTGAAATTGGCCTTGATTGCGAATGGCTTCGTTCACTCGGCCAAAAGAAGTTGCGGTGCACGAAACCATTCTCTGCTGCGGATTACAGGAGCAAATCGCATGCTTTCAGAGGTCATTCAAAATTTTTCAGGCGCAGAATAAGGTGCTGCGTTTTGGAGGATCAAATTTGCATCGCAGGCACAGGAGCATCGGCGGAGCATCGGTCGCATCGCATCGGCATCAGCATCAAAGTCATTCAATCAACAAGCCATCAAGTAAAGCCATCACCTCAAGCGTATTGAAAAAGCTTAAAAGGAAAGCAGTTGTGAGGCGCCCGGCCTGCCCGGGGTTCAGCGACCAATGCCGCGACTGAAGACTGTAGGCTGCCCGGAAGTCACCACTTTTGAGCTAGTCACGTGGTAGCTAGAGCGCAGATACGGGCCAGCTTTATTAGGTTTTTGGTCAAAAGCAGCAGATGACCGGTGCCGCGACTCCGGGACCCTTCTTAGTTATCCATCGGCGACGGGCGTCCCGGAGGGGCCTCCCGGAGGGGGGTCCGGAGGCCTATTTCTACTGAGCGGGGTAAGGAAAAAGTATAGTCATCGCATGCATCATTTTCGAGAGGCCTCCCGGAGTGCGAATGGCCTCCGCAGCAGAGAATGGCTTCGTGCACCGCAACTTCTTCTCCGCGGCACCTCCGTGGCACCTCCGCGGCACCTCCGTGGCACCTCCGCGGCACCTCCGCGGCACCTCCGTGGCACCTCCGCGGCACCTCCGTGGCAGGGGCCCCAAAGTCTGGAATTAATTCAGATGAAGTTGCGGTGCACGAAGCCATTCTCTGCTGCGGAGATCCTTGTTGTATAGCACCAGTGTTGCGCCAGCGCCCACGATCCTGTAATCTATATGCGTTCCACGATCCTATAACCCATGATATTCTTGATGGTCTGACGAAGATCATGACCACAGTCCGAGTCGGATGACGACGGTCACGACCACGATGAACGATGTTTATGTAACATAAACAGAACAGTGGCCGGCCATTTGGGTCAAACCATAAGATACGCACCGCAGCAACACACTTGGACCGCAAGCGGAAACTACGTTCCCCTTTATCGCCATTCGTCTTCCTATCGTAGCGGATTGATTTTGCAGCTTGATCCTCTCTCTTTTAATATCGATTCGTTTTCCACCTGAGCAGCAGCCACCTGGTCGTGACTAGTTTTCGCTTATCGGATGAAGATGACGGCCTTCCTGTTCCTTCTGGCTGCGATGGTCATGAACACACCAACTGTGGGGGCCACTACGATCCTTCTCCCGGAGGAGTATGTTGCGTTTTGGAAGGACACGAAGCAGCGACTGAGTTCCGCCCCTACATGCAAGCGGGATGCTGTCGCGGGCAAAATGGCCTGTGCCGCGAAGGCGCTGACGTCTTTACCTGGAGGAGGAGGCGGTATAAGCTCCCCTTTCCTCGCGGCCGCTGGTGGTCAGGCGTCTTCAGGTTCTGTTGGGCAGAGCGGTCTGGTGCCCGCGGAGGTGCCGCACGATGATCCTAGAGGACATCTGAGGAGCGTCCCAGACGCAGGAGGTGATGATGGGGACCACGACGAGCACGAGCGCAAGGAGGAGGATATGTTGCTATTGAAAGCGATGCGCAAGTGCACAGTCCATCAGGGAACAAATAATTCTTTTTTGCGCAACTTCGACCCGGAGGCGGCGTGGTTGTTTCAGCCTGTGCAGCGCCGGGCCGCGGAACGTCGCTCCCACTGGGAGCGTGTGTTTAAGGAGCAGAAGAAGATTGCCGTGGCCCGGTTCGTGCGCGAGTTGCACGATCTATTCCTTCACGCAACCGAGCGCGACGGGCTCCTGGACATCTTTTCGGTGGATCTCGAATACGACCTGGGGGAATCGGAACGCTTCGACTACTTGCGGTGGGCGGATTTCGACTACCAACTTCCGGGCGCCGATCCGGCGATGCGGCGGTCGGCGCAGGAGCTGAGCTTGAAACAAGGTTCCTCCAGTCAAGGTTCATCCGGGGATTTAGCAAAAAATCTTCCTCGTATGCAGCTTTTTTCTTTGCTGGACCACGAGCTCCACGCGGCCATCGTCGCCATCGTCCGGTTGGAGGCCGGAGATCTGGTGCACGTCTCTGCCGACCATCGGTTCTCCGGTGAAAGTCCCAGATTCCTCGAGCTGCACGCGAATCCGCAGTGGCAGAGAGAGGAGGGAGAATCTGGGGCGGACCGGGATAGCAGGGTCGGCGCCGAAAACGGACTCGGTGGCCTCGGTCGCTGTTGTAGCAACGGAAGGGTGTTCCAAGCGCGCCCGAGGACCGTCACCCTGCGCCACGCGGTAGCTGCGGAAGAAGAGGAAAAGATGCAATTGAAGAAGATGCAAGCAGGGGAAAAGAATGAAGAAGCTACCTCTTCTTAATAGGTAGAGGAGTAGTTGTTCGAGGACGAATATAACTAATTAGAAAGATAGCGCAGGCAATAGGAGTAAGACATTTAAAGATAAAGCGCACTACGAAGCTGTACTACTTTTAATCGGCGCTGGGTTTAAGTATCTGTGCACCGGCGGAGCAACCGCTGAAAAAGAATCCCGTTCCTGTTGAAAACCGATTGAATCGGGTTGTATTGTTTAGCTACTGTTTGATGAATTGCACAGTGCTGATCGCGAGGTTCTTCCTAGAGATGTGGTCGTCCGGGCGACCACGAAGTTACCGTTCGCAACATTCGCAACATTAGCTATTACTCGGTGGTGCAGCTGGCGTTCAGCACCACAAAATACGGGGCTGCAGTGCTCTACGCACTGATGCTATTAATTATATATTACCAGCTCGACGTCCTCTTCCTGCTGGTTCCTTCGTTGTCAACTCGACGAACAATTTTTTCGCATTTATTTTCGAAAAGACGTCAGTCAGGCACGGACGCAAGCATGGCTACGGCTCTTCAGCTGTCAAAGGGGCGCAGGAGCGAAAGAAGGCTCCGTCCGTAGAATGCGGGGCGCGGGACGAGAGAATCAAATCAATGTGGAGGTGAGGAGAAGGAAATGGGGAGAGTACAAGTAGAGCTATGTCTCAGACTGAGTTGTGAGAGAAACTTACTAAAATCAAAATCAATAAAGGATTATTTTTAATAATCGGTAGATGTTGGGTGAATGTGAAATATTATAGCTTATAGGATCGATGGTGATGGACTTGGACACACAGCATCGGCACTGCCGATGAATAATGAGCATTGATAGGATATCGATTGAAAATGAAGCATGATCATACTGGGGATCGGTGAGGACCCGAAAAACCCGGTTACTCGAAAAACCCGAAAAACCCGGCTCATCGGAGATCGGCCGGCTGCGGTCGGGGAAGGCCTGATTTTCAGGCTCAGACGCAGGAGCAGGAAAATAAGGCGATTTGTCGATACCGATAGCAGCCCGACGAGAGCGGCCCGATTCCAAGGTTCGGCGAGGTGAGTCTGAGCCCGACCGTGCCTCCATTCATCCATGTGAAAGGATGAGTCCCAGACATTCAGCACATCGGTCGTCGCTCTTCGGCTGGGCTGCGGAGGAGCAGGGTACAACTACAACCAATTCCAGAACCACGAGCACAAGCAGCCGCAGTACTACACATCAGACGATGATGAACATAAACGACCGCCCACGGCGTCGTCGGCTGATGACCTATCAACGCAAGGCCGTGTTCGCGGTCGTCGTAACCTCTTTACCTGAAGCGGTTTTTCCGCGAAACCCGCCCCCGTTCGTCGTGGACGAGGAGAGTGATTAGAAAGGAGAGGATCCTATTTTTTTAGACCGTTTCCGTTCTTTAGTAGCTATGGTGCTTCGCTTTGCTTGGGGGTTGTACTTGCAGCTTCATCGGATAGGTTCAGCGATTTGGGGGCTGGGTCGATTGATGTCGTTTCTAATATTTCACTCGTATAATTTAATCGATTTTTGATTTTGACTCGTATGTCGGCCCACCGATCGGTGCCGAAAGGGCGGGTCCACGGACAGCAAATTTTCCGCAAAATCCCGCAAGTGCTCCACATCAATTGGCCCCCTGAGCTGCGTCGCATTTTTAACTTCTCGCCACAACTTGACCGATGGGTACTGTCATCACCAGTACCAGGCAGCTGAACTGTCTTCTCTTGTCGCGTTACTTTTAAAAAGTAGGCCTGCGCGAACTGGTAGTTATTATCGGCTTCATCACGCGGCACCATCGAAAACGGTTTTCTCGCCTTCTTCTCCCTCCTCTTCTAAAGTGAGTTTTCCCCCGAGGCGGACGTGGACATGTTTCAAGACCACCAGCACCAGGAAGTACATTCAAGCCACGATGAGCTGCTGAAGACATCCTTCCTAGATGGAGGGGGTGGTGGTGTCGGGGGAACAGGAATTGGGGGCAGGCCCTTCGAGCGGTTCGAGTTTTTCGGCGAGGATGCAGCCATGCTCTTGAGCGACGAAAAGGGGTCGACGTCGAGCTATCCCTCGAACCGAAGACCCGCGCCGACGCCCACGCCAGCTGCAGCTTTTTCGCAAGTACTATACCTACTCTATACATCTCCCTACGAAAAGACTGTAGACATCATAGATACTTATACTGTTACCTCCAACTCGCCAGGTGAAACCCGAAAAACCGATGTTTTTGGAGGACGAGGACTTCGCGTTGGCGGGGGGAATAAACAACCAGACGCGTATGGAGAGAAGTCGACGAGCAGCATCTTCGATCGATCGGGACACTATAGTTGGCTGTCGCTTGTTAGAGGCTGTGCCGAAACCCGTTTTAATCTCTGCGCAGAGAA
>RXOD01004907.1:0-17261 GCA_005223375.1 Amoebophrya sp. AT5.2
GTGCGCAGCTGGGGCAAGCCTCGCCACTAAAAGCGGTGTAGTCGTAGTGTCGGCCCATATATATTACGCGCGCGCAAAGCGCGCGCGCCCATAAATCATGCATACCATTTTGATTTCAGGTTCGGCGCGCCGCGAAGCGGTGCGCCGAAAATGTGAAGCAAAAACGGACTGCCGTTCGAGAGCCCGGGGGCCGTCATATGGCGGCATGTGATCATATCATGTCATATCATATGATCCTTTGTACCCTTATAAAGTGGCCTAGTATAATTGGGATCGTCAAGGTCAAGGTTAAAACGAAAACCCATCCGATATTCAACATCAACAAACTCAACCATTTATTGTACCGGTACCCGTATGACTATATCTAGGACCACGAATCGAATGAAACAAACCGCTTCTGCCCCCCTTGGACGCCTTTGATGAAGCAGCTACTTCTTCTTGTACACTCGCTACGTTTGTTCTTACCATCGTGCGTGCGCACTGCCCACAGAGTATCGCGAACGCAAACAAAGTTGCCAAGGAGAACTCCCCAAGTTGCAGATCGCCGGTCGAACATGACGGCTTCGTGTTCGTCACGAACCTTCACTGCCAACACCCACAAACACTTCTGAATCGAGCGACTCAAAGGCTGAGCCTGAGGTTGAGCTGCAAAAGTTAAAATAGACCCTGAGCCTGACCACGACCGATAGTGCTCCACATAGTTTTTTCCTCGTTTGTTTTTGTTCGTCCACGGGGGGCACGCAGTTCGTCGCTCTCACAGTCTGTCACATGTCAGCGTCCCATCTGTGCAGCTTCTTGTCTGCTGAAAATGAACTTTTACTACAATAAAGATAAAACGGAAACATCAAACTGAGTACTGAGGCACAAACAGCGGCTGCTCTCGCGGCGAGCAGTCGAGAAGATCGGTGGATCCGGCAGAGCGATCATCGAAGAGAACAATAAACCGACTGAAAGATAGATGGTAGAAATGGCGATCGATTTCTCGAAGACCTTCACCCGCGTGTTCCACCATGTGGAATACGCGGTGACTTTGCGCGGGGACGACAAGAGCCTCACCGCGCGCGTGGAGCAGACCGACGACCACCACGTGTGGCAGGCCACCTTCTCCGCGGAGTTTCTGGAGGAGATCACGCGACGCACGGGCAATTTCAAAACCTTCCCCGTCTTCACCAAAATGATGCTCACGGCGATCACTAACTGCAGCGGTGAGCATTCTCTTGGTGAAGGTGGATCTGGAGTTGTTGAGCTGGGCGGGGGTTCATCTTCTTCGGGTGCTGGTGCTGGATCTGCGTCGTCTGTCTACTTGGACTTGCTGACGTCACGAGACCTCGACATGCTAAGGCAGCGAGCTGACCGCGAGGGCTCCGGAGCTGGCGGAGCCAGGGGGTCGTCGGCGAGTACTCATCTCTTAGGCTCGATATAGTACTCCGCATCTTCAACTTCATCCGGTGAACTTGTGGACGATTCTCGACGATGCTGCACTGGATTCCGAGGAGCTGTGAAATATCTGAAATTCATTGCGTTTCGCATCGGACTATGACTCAGGTTCCTCCTCCGCGGGGCCTGCGTCGAACCACAAGCGGTACCTGATTCTGACCTACGCGGGAGAGTTCGATCGCGTGCATTACCCCTTGGCCCTCGTCGCGGACGAAACCATCCAAGATCCGGAGCACATGCGCGTTACGATCAAGCAGCTCAAGGAGCAGCTTCTGACGCTGAAGCGCAGCACGACGATGCACGACCATTCGTCTTCTTTAAACACCAATGCAATATTAAACTCGACGCTTCTATCCGATCGAAAGTCGCACGCAGCGTCGACTCAGAGCCAGCACCGGGTGATGGGATCGCCACCGTCAGACGCCGCGGATTTGCAGGGGGGCGGATCGGGAAACTTGAACGAACGGAGTCTGCACGAGTCGCACAAATTCCGAAGACTTGAGCAGGAGCTGCAGCAGGTGCGGTATTCGTGCGACGAGTTGCAGCTGGAAAACGATCGGCTGCGGCATGCGGTCGTGGTGGCGGAGCAGGCGGGTAGTACGATCCCTTCGGTGGAGAAAAAAATGAAAAGCAATCCCGTAGCGCTCACGCACACAATGGCATGGTTGCAAATTTGTTGATTCGTTGTTTGATGTCCTCTCCTCTTGCTGCTCTACTCCCCGCCACTTCTTAACCCAAACTCCAGTTCGCGACCGCCCTCCGAGTGCCGCCGTGGTGGGAGCGCCCACGACGGACCAAATCCGGCAGCTGAAACAGCAGCTCTCCCGCCAGCAGCAGGAGCAGCACGACATGCGTCAAAGGCTGCTCGCCGAGCACCGCAAGGAGACGGAAACGCTGAAGAAAGAGCTTGTTTTCGCCAAAAACCAGGCAAAGCGGCTCGACGCTACGGTGAAAAGGCTGCAGACCTCGAATGACGAGCTTCGCCGTGCCCAGCTGCAGCTGCGAAAAAATTACAAGGGCTCTGCTGTCGGGGCTGGCGGGATTGGCGTCGGAGGCAATTATACTTCCAATGCCTCGTCCACCTTCGGAGGAGGCGCGTACGTCTCCTCGAACGCATCGGCGCGCGGTCTAAGCCCCGGCCGCGGGAGCAACTACGGGCAGACGCCGAACCGGTCGCGAGCGGCAAGTCGCGCTTCGTCAGTGTGCTCGCGCGACGCATCGCCCAACAGGCCACGGAGCGCGCTGCATCGCGGAGCGGGTGGTGCGGGTGGTCCTCCCGGGGGTTGCAACGCGCCGGCACGGGGGGGTCCAGGAAGCCATCGGAGCCTGTCGCCGAGCGTGCGTGGCCGAATGTCGCCCAACCTGGGCGGCATGAACGTCACCTCTGGCGGTTCGTCTGCGTCGTCGAGTAGGCCTACTAGGCCGCCGGTGAACAATTCCAACCGGCCGCCATCCATCGGGCGCAGCGGCCTCGGAAGTAGGCCAAGCTCGGCGAACAGCGCGCGGGGAAGAAACGGCTCATCAAATCGGGACGGAAATAACTACCACCCAACGACCACGCCAAATAAGCACTACGTCGGTATGGTGCACCAGCAACCGACGGCGGGCGCTTTTCCGGGACTGACGAATTTGCCCACGAGCAGCAGTACCGCGGTGCCGGTGTACCAGCAGAATTTCCTCGTTAGTGGCGCTGCCGATGCACATCTACACGCACCCGCCGCGAAGCAACCACTTCCGCCTTCGGTTGCGTCGAACTTTGGCGGCGGCGCGTCGAGCATATCCGAGTGCGGCAGCGCGTCGTACGACCCGGACGTCTCCGCAGTTGTGCACAACAATTACGCCACCTATGAAGATCCGGAGGACAACTACAATCCGTATGCGGGTGCTGGGCGGGAGGGTGGCGGTGGCCACCATCCATCGTCGGCTTCAAGCGGCAGACGAAACTCTTTCCGAAATGGAAATGGAAATCAGGGAAGCAGTGCAAGCAATCACGGCACGAGCCCCATGAGTTACCGCCGGAATGAGGTGCTGGGCGGCGGTGGGTACGCTGTCGCGGGTAGTACCGCAGTTGGACCTCCTAGTCGCGGGCGGTCACCGAGCCAGCGCGACCGATCGCCGAACGTCGGGGGCCACTCACCCTACCTCAACAACCGCCCGCGCAGCGCGAATAACAGAGCCAAAGACAGGTCACCTGCGACTGCGTCTGCTTTCAGCACGCGGGGGGGACCTCGTGGACCAGAAAACGCGTTTGGCCTGCCGCCGGCGCCGGCGGACAACCCCTACGCGCGAGTCGCCGACGCGGCGCGACCTGGCGGGGGCGGGCCGATGCTGAACAACGCAAATTTTATAGTTAAGCCGATGTATGGGACCTCGGCTAGCGGCAACGAACCATCACCAAATGGGGGGCGAAGTGGAGGCGGGCCGGGCTCAGGTGGACCTGCCGCAACTACAAGCAGTTCCCCGTACCACACGAGTCCTGGACTCCTGCAAAAACCGACGTCCTTCCGCACCCGCGGCGCGGACAGTTGTTCGCCTTCTGCGAGGCAGCAGAGCGACGTCGACGCACGACTCAACGCGCTGCAGAATTTTCTTCGCAGCAACCAAACGACCGCTACCGCAGCAGGAAATTAATGGTCCTTTTTTTAAGTGAAGAAAGCGTTCGGAAATCACATGAACCAGGTCGTGGAAATGAATTGAAGTTGTTTGCTCAGTCATCACCGACGACGCAAGTTTGTTTCTTCAGCCGCAGTATGCCATGAAAAAGTAGAATATGCGCCGGCAAGAATGCACCCATTTCGCAACAGAAGTAAATGCGACGCGACCGCGCCAAAGCTGCGCCTGTCGTCATCCCACACTGTTGCCTCGTCCCGATTTACCAAACAAGATGAGGATGATGTCTCTTGCGTCTTAGTGTTTTTTGAAGCCTCAGCACGGCGTAGAGGCCACCAGCACGCAACAGAAACAACTGACTCGACGTTGAAAGGAAATTTGGTACACGCCCTGCTGTAGTTGCGCAGCAGTTGGCTTTACTTTATGATTATGGTCGTGCGACGTGTTCATCGCCATCCACGCTGAACCTGAAGATCAGACGTACTTGAATATCTAAAGCTTAAAAAAAATGGTTCTGTCGTCTTGAGGCTCAGCTTTACTACAAGAATTATAGAATTTCGTTGATCCGATTCATTGCCAGCATGTGAACCACTACCTCCGCGTGTCTTCACTTGTACTTGGCTCCACGACGCGCGCTCACATTTTCACTTAATGACGTACACATAGAAGTACTTTACCACCTCAATACCAGCCAGAACGAAGTAGCATGGATTGTGTTGCAGCACCTCAGCCACTTCCGCTTGCCTCGGCGTCGGCCCTCGGCGAGACACAAGAAATGCAAATGGTTCCCAGTGTGTCGTCGTTGCGTTCTTTTCGAAGGCCCGCTCAGGAGCCGAAGAACGAATACGAAGGACATTTCGGCTAGAAAGCAGTTCCGACCCTGTCTCCGCCGATTTCGCCGCAACACATCAGTCCGGTAATTTCCGACTTCTGCCGAAGATGCTCGAGGACCAGGAGTGCGTCGGCGCGGCGATGTCGGTGCCGGCTCGGGAAGACGCTTCGCCTCTCGCGCGGCAGCGGAAGAGGAAAATAAGCAGCGCCGGAGATTCGAACTCCCTTCCCAACATCGCCTCCCCCCAAGAACACTCCGACTCCGCGACCACGAGCAAGAGCATTAGCAGGTCTTTGCTCTCCAAGGTCCCCCACTCGCGCCTGAACGCATACGCAAAGTCCGTGAAGGACGCCGCCGCCCCGAAGTTCCGCGCCTCTTGCTGGCAGAAGTGCTTTCCCGCCGGACCGTTCATCGGGCTGGTCGGGGTGGTGACGGGCATTCTGGGCGTGCTGTTCCTGCTCGGCCCGCTGAAGCTTTTGACCAGCGTAGAGTGCTGCCAGAGGGGCAGGGGCAGCGGGGTGTTCGACCTGCTCGCCAGAGTGGGCAAGTCCTGGTGGTTCGGCACGATCGCGTGTTTGTTGTGGGACGTCATCGCCGTGGACCTGCGCTGCTACAACGTGGACAATAGGAACGAAGAACCCCGCCCTCTTCAGCTGCTAAGTGGCCCCCTTCTATGCTGCTAAACTTACCGCACTAGTCTAGATTAGCATTAGCTTTCAGTAAGCTTTTCATCTTTGCATTACATTATAGGCCATGGCCCGAATCGGATCATGCCACTGCACTAGATCGATTCGAGGCTGTAGCGGTTGATCTGTATGGGCGGTTCGATAAGCATAAGCGCCCCCCAGCTATAGCCGCCCATAAGAAAACTTCGAAAGTTCGCACCGGGCGTGATCCTAGCGCTGGCTGTGCGATCTTTGATTGCGGTGGACCTGCTTGAAAAATCAATTTTTTTCGTCGTTTTGCTCCTAATAAATTTTTTTTATCGTATTCGTATTCATTCTTGTAAGCCACTGCCACACGACGTCCCACTTAGCAGCTGGCCGGTTCATAGAGCAGGTCTTCGCGCAAATACCGAAGAAGAACAACATCCTCCTTATCTCGAACCACCCCTGCGAGCTGGACTGGTGCTTCCTCTGGCTGGTGCTGGCAGCCCACGGACGGCGTACTTACATACACCTTACGATAAGTATAAAAACTTTTGAATGTTTCTCGCATCATGTTTTTTTCGGCAGCATGCAAGTGGAAGTGCATGCATGAAACTAGCTCGAAGAAAAAATCAAAATGATAACAATGAAACACGCAGCCATCAAACTCGGATCACCACAGTGCAGAGCCTGAAGATCATTTTGAAAGACATTTCGTCGCTGCCGATCTTCGGCTGGGCCTGCTACTACTTTCGCTTCATCTTCGTCTGCCGCAACAACCGAGCTGAAGACATGCGGAGAATTGCGAGGAGTATTTATTCTACTGTCGCTGGCGCTGCCTACTTTTTGTTTTTCAATTTATTGCATAGGCTAGTATCGTGGGCGAATTTATTTGTTGGCCCACAAAAATTTGAGGTCGAGCCACCCCTATTCGGACTCGGAGGACCCTATGCTAGCGGCTGCAGCTCTAGCCAAGTCTATATTTATTTCACTGCAGCAGGAGTTCTTTCTCCCTCGTCGTCGACGTCGTCTCTGCGCACTACAGCTAATAAAAAACCACACCCTCGTAGCTGCTCAACAAATACAAATCGGGTGAATGAACCAGGTCTGAAGGGTGAGGACCGTGTGGGCCTTCCCACCACGCTTCTCATTTTCCCCGAGGGCACGGATTTGAGCACCGGGCTCGAGCGTTCCCAGCAGTTCGCGAAGGAGAACAACAAGCCGGTGTGGACGAACGTTCTCACGCCACGGGTGACCGGCTTTAAGGAGTGCGTCAGCATCATGCAGAAGATGCCACGGGACTTTGCTGTGGTGGACGTCACGCTGGCCTACGAGGGGTACGAAACCGAGCTCAGCCCCGCAGCCACCTTCTGGCGGAACGACTGCCCAACCGTCCTGCACGTGGACTGCCAGCGCCTTTTCGTCGGCGAGGACGAGGCAGGTTTGATGGAGGTGCCGGGGGGGGTCAATGGGGGGCTTCCACGTGCTGACGAAGAAGATCATTGTCCGGAGATCCGGCTCGACGTTGCTGCCGAGGAGCTTCTCGGCGAGGGGGAGATGGAAGTTGAGCGAGTTGCGGAAGAAGTAGAAGAAGGAAACCAAAACGCAGGAGCTACAGAAGAGACATCGCTCCTATCCGAAGAAGTCGCGGCATACAACGAAGACTCGTCGGCAAAAAGAGAGGCATCTTGTTCCGACCCTCTCGTCGAGGCGGCCGAAGGTGGCAACGATCCGGCGCCTTTGGAGAGGGAGCAATTCGGGGGCAGCAGTAGCAGCACTTCGTCGAAGCAGAAGGACGGGGCCGCGAGCAAATTGAAGCATTCCCACTACGGCGCGCGCAACGTTTACCTGAACCGGTGCGTGTCGCGGAATTGGCTTGCGAAAATCCAGGCGGACAATCTTGCGGCGCTCACCGCCGCACTTCCGGCCAACACAGTTGTAAATCATGTAGCTCGAGATGAAGCTGATGACCCCCGCGCATCTGTGACGCTGGCCCCGAAAGTGGAACCCCTCTACGCAGGAGGAGCGCCCGACTCCATAAACTCCAAACGCAGCACCAGCACCGCCGCACCTGCGGATGGGTCGTCACTCGGATGCTCCGAGGCAGAAGAAAGTGACGTCGGAGCAGGAGCAGGGGTAGGGGAGATGGAAGCTATAGCTAACCAGGGCGGAAATGGTAATGGCAACGACCAGCCAGCAGCGGACTACGCCAACGGCCACAACCACGAAGCGCAAGCGGGTGAGGACACCGAAACCTCCGGGGCAGAGGAGCAGGAGAAAAAGGTGCTCTTACACCGGGACGAGCACCAGGACGCGGCGGGTGAGGACAGCTACAGCAGCAGTAGCGATTTCCTGGCGGGACAGAGCGACTCCTCCTTTCGCCTCGTGCCCGTGAAAAACGTACCACCCGAACAGCGACGGGCGCTGCGACTGCGCTCGCCGAGGAAGGTGGTGAAACAGGACCAGTTGCAGGACCTACTGATAGACACCCCGCCACCATCAGCGTCTTCCTCTACGCGTCGGCGCCAGGATCGGGGCCAGGATCGGGGGAAAGGGAATGGGAAAGGAGTAGGAGGAGAGCAGCAAGAAGTAGCAGATGAACATCTTCAAACCCCACTGGGTCTAACGACCCAGGGCCCAGAGGAACGTCCTCGGGATCCTCGTGCGCTCGACCCGCGCACCGCGAACCAGATCACCGCTACGCCACCCAACGCGAAGAAGGTGTCGATCCCAGACATCTCTGGGGACGACTTCGTCGAGGCCGCCCTGATGGCCAGCTTCGAGCGCAAGGAGCAGATGCTGGACGGGGAGAAAAACTCCGGCTTTGACTCCTCCCAGGAACAGCCATCGCTGAATCTGTTCAAACATGGAGCTCTCTGCAGCTTCCTGAGGAGACTGCAGTACTACGGGGTGTGGGCGTTGGCGGTGACCGTGATCGCCGAACTGTGGCTGGGCTTCGCATACGCGATGACGATTCTGCTGTTCTTCTCGCTGTGGACCCTGATGCACGGCTACGACATCTGGTTCGACCGGGGGCTCTTCCTGATGCTGGTGGGCAGCGAAGTGTTTCTCTTCCTAGGGTACTACCAGTACCACTGGAACTTCGACCACCGGGCGGGGCTTTTTCTAAAGGCGGTCGCCTGGCTGGCGTCGCACTTCTAGCTTTCAAAATAAGTACATAGATTAGATAGGTATTTCTGGCTGTACCGTACGGCTCGGGCTGTCCCGATTCCACGCCGGCTATGCGGTGCTAGTACGAGAATACAGCCTTCTTGAAAATCTACTGAAATCGTGACTGAGAAAAACCCGGCGGTGGTGCACTCTCCTCGCTGCCAACATTCTCCAAGAGTGTCGCTCCCCGCTACAACTGCTCTGCGACGCGACGACTACACAAGCTTTTTACGCGCACGCATAGCGCGATTCCTCGACGACTTCATTCACTTCCTTCGCTTTTCGTTGACTTTTTGCGAAGACGGGCTATAGAAATTTTTATTTATTTTTTCTGTCGGCGCAATTGCCGCGATCTATGTACGTCTATCACTTTTTCTAGTTGTGACCAAGTATTGATGCAGTTTTCGGTCTTCATCAGCGTTTATGATTCACGCGTTCGCATTCCTCTTCCTGCGAAAAAAATCTGAAGAAAATACATGCGGGCCCTGTCGACGGTGAACTGATGATAGATACATAGTTCTGCTTAAAATGAACCAACGAAAAATTGTATGCACGAGCAGGACGACGACGACGTTTTAAAAATATAGCTCGTCGGTCGCTGACCCGAGCAAAGCTAATGCTGCTCCCAGGCACACCGCGGCTCAACAAAAGCAACAAGAGCCCTGCTTCTGGTTTTACTTTTCGATGTGTCAGAAATTGCTCGACGATGTTTTTGATCGAGTGCCGACGTGCACACTACGAGTACAATTGCAATTCATTGAGAGCTCTCCACACTAGTTGCAAGTCGGCGCGAGCGCGTTTGATTTCATGAATTTCGAAGGGTCATAAAACCTCATCATTTCCAGGTAGTTCGCCGTGAGAGAAATCTTCAAACAGTGTCGACCGCCCGGAAGCCTCAAACTCGATGTCTGTGAAAGTCCTCTCCAGGTTCGTCTGACGCTGAGATTGAAAAAGTAGCCAGGAGCTGCACGACGCCTAATGACTACCATGTCCATATTACCAGCATTTGTCGTAAAAAGGAACAAGCCATATGAATGTAATTTTGCTTGAATATGTTGACTATGTGTCGTCTAACTCTACCAATCGTCCTTTGAGTATTTTTTTAAGATGAAATAAAGATGAGCAAGAACCTCATCGCCTCTCTCTTTGACACGAGTGACGAGGAAAGCAACGGTGACTGTGTTGAAGCTGCGGCCGCAACAAAAAAATCAAATGAGAAAAACCACGAGCAAGAGCAAGACGATGAAGACGGCGCACGCCTTAAAAATGACCAGCCGCGAGGAACAAACACAAGTCAACGAGTTTCTTCATCTGAGCGTGCAGAAGATGGGCGACGTGTCGGAACTCCAGCGCCGGTTGAAAAAAACCGGACGACTACTTTTTCTTCAACGCCCGCTCCGCTACAGCGGCGCAGCGACTCCGTCATTGAACACGACAACAAACAAGATCAAGCAGATGTGCTGGAACTCAAGAAAAAACACGGCGCGGCAGCGGCTCAACAGAGCCACGTGGACGAGGACGCTCACGTCGACATCAAGCAGAAAGATGAGGCGAGGAGCGCGCCGGCGACCCCCGCCGTGGTCCCAGAAGCTGTCAACCGTCGGCGGCTCCCATTCAAGATTGGAGGAGCTACCGGAGGAACCGCCGCAGCTGCGCGCAGAGTGCGGCAGCGCGCGCAGCAACAGGGCTGCGCTGGAGCGACGTCTTCGCGCGGTGCGGCTGCGGCGTTGCCTGCCTCCACTTCTGCTGCAGAAGCCGAAGCGCCGCCATCCTTCGATGCCGCTGACCAGGAGATTGCTCGCGGTAATGCCGGAGGTGCGGGCGGGCCAACGACTACGACCGCCTCCGACGATACTTCTGCCGACGACAAGAAATTGGCCCCCACACACCTTACCACGACGGACGTGTTCCAGTTTTGCGCAAAATGGCCCCAGCGCTACCCCCTTCTGGGAGCCAAACGGCAGCAGACGATAACCGTCGACGCTGCGCAGAGTATCTTGGTGCAACTGAACAGAAGTTCTGTGGCGGGGGGCTCTTCATCTTCTACTGCTACAACTACTGCAGAAGCGAGCAACCGCTACATCGTTCCGCCCTGGATCTCTTCTTACCTCAAGCCGTACCAGCGGCACGGCGTGCACTGGCTGCTGAAGAATCTCGTCGGCCGCGACACGCCCATCGGCTCTCTGCTTGGCGACGACATGGGCCTGGGCAAGACCGTGCAGGTGGCGTGTTTGCTCGGTGCGATGTACTTGACGAGCAACGCCACCCTCCTCCGCGCGACGATCATCGTCGCCCCCCCGTCCTTGCTGGACAATTGGCGCGAGGAGCTGCGGCGGTGGACGCCCCTGGAGGTGGAGAAGTTCGACGTGCGGGGGTGTGCGCGGATTCTCGAGCGCGTGAACTCCGGGCTGTGCAACGTGGTGCTGGTTTCCAGCGGGATTTTTAGCCAGGACTACGCCGCGAACACCGAGCTGCGCGCCCTCCTGCTCACGAGCTGGGGCTGCGTCGTGGTCGACGAGGTGCACGTGTGCAAAAACCCGGCGACGACCCTGTCGTCGAACATCGCGCTCTTGCGGTCGCGCCGGAAACTGGGCCTGACGGGCACGTTGGTGGCGAACCACGTCGGCGAGGTCTGGGCGCTGCTGCGGTGCGTGGGCGAGCAAAAGCGGCACGGGACGAAGGAGGCCTTCGACCAACGGTACTCGCACGCCATTCAGGAGGGCCTGCGGGCGGGTGCGGGCGCGATCGACCTGGCGGTGCGGGACCGGGCCGCGCGGGAGTTTCGCGACTGCGTCTTTCGGCCGCACATCCTGCGGAGAACGAAGGCCGAAGCGGGGCTGGGCCTGCCGGGGAAGCGGGACCGCATACTGGCCTGCCCGTTGACGGACCTACAAAAACGGTGCTACAAAAATCTGCTGGCCTCGAACGACGTTCTCGCCATCCTCGCCGGCGGCAAGAGCGTCACGTTGTCCGAGGTGCTGCGGAAGGGCAACCTCCAGCAACAACTACCCATCGCGAGCGAAGCGGACGAGCAAGCTCGAGTCCTTCCCGCCGTTGATGTTCCCGAAGACAGCTCCTCCTACTTCCGTCGTTGTGCCTGCCAGATCGGTCCGCAGCGGTGCGCGTGCAATATGGGGGTTATCTGGAAGAACATGCACCGCAAGTGCGCTCTGGAGGACCGCCCGTGCAAGTCGTGGCTGCACCCGTACAAGTGCCACTGGATGGCGGTGCTCACGTGGCTGCAGAAGATCAGTAACCACCTGGATTTGCTGCAGACAAAGCTCCCCCTGGACGTTCGGGAACTGAGCAGGGCGGAGAAGGCGGACAGAAACGCGGAGCTCCAGCTCTGTGCCGTTGTGTTCGCCGGAACCGAGCTGGGAACCTTGGTGGGAAGGTTGCGGGAAATCGAAGCGGCGGAGGCGGAGCAGGAGATGGACCTGGAGGAGATGCCGCGGCAGTCGACCTCGTCGAACCCTAAAAATATCAGCTGGCACAACAGCACCAGAAGAAGCTCAGACGAGGACGTCAGACCAAGGTCTTCGTCTCTCGACAGTGCTTCCGCCGTTGTGCTCCAGCTGCGGAAGATATCCGCCCGGAACTGCGGCAAGCTGCAGATGCTGCTCCGTCTGCTGCAGCTCTGGCGCGACAATACCGCCGAACAGAACAAGGTGCTGGTTTTCTCGCGCTCCACCAAGCTACTCGACCTGATCGAGTTCGCGATCCGGTCTTATGGTATTCGCAGTCTCCGCCTCGACGGCTCTACGCCTCCGAAAACGCGGCAGGCGTTGTGCCAGCAGTTCAACACGGAAGCGGAAATATTTGTGTTCCTGATCTCCACGCGGGCCGGGGGGGTGGGCCTGAACCTCACCAGCGCGAATATGGCGAGACCAGATGGTAAGTAGCTAAGTGGTAAGTGATTACTTGGGGAGGCCTGCAGTAGGAGGAAAGGCGGCCGCTCGCGGTCGGCAAGATTTGGGCACTCTTGCAGCCTATAGCCGACATAGCCAATCGGCGCCAACCTATAATGGATGCGGCCTGTTTTATTGCCTTGCTTTCTCTAGGCCTCGTCACCCTCACCACTGTAGCTACAGTGGCTTTCCATCGGTCCGCGACCGCTTCGATCTACCTCTCGGCGTCTCGTCACTTCCCGACGCCACCCCCTGCCCCCCACAATCGAACATCTCTGACCGCGGGGGTGGGGCTGAACCTTACCATGTCCGGTCTCTCCATAGCGAACAAGGTGGTGATCTTCGACCCGGACTGGAACCCGTGCATGGACCTGCAGTGCCAGGACCGCGCGTTCCGGATCGGCCAGGCGCGGTTCGTCGAGGTTTTTCGCCTGCTGGCGGCGGGGACGGTGGAGGAGCAAATGTACTACCGACAGGTGCACAAGCAGCAGGTGAGTCGGTTGACGGTGGACGACGTGAAGACCGCGCGGCGCTTGGATGCCGGAGAGCTGGACGGGTTGGAACGCTTCTTCCGCTTCGACGACAAAAAAATCGGAAAGACGTTCATGAACAATTCAACAGCGTCCTGTATTGGAGGTGCCGGAGCGGCGGGTCTAACGACCCTAACAAGTGCGCATTCAGCATCTGCATCGTCAGCAGCTGGTCCGCCTAGATTTGACCCCGAAGATGTGGAGCAGCCGATGAGTTTGATGCAAGATGACGAGCGGGACTTGGAGAAGATGGAGAAAGACGGGAGTGGTGTAGACGAGTTGAACCTGAGCGGCGGAGAAATAAACGACAACGTCTTTGCGGACGATACCGTCGCCATTCAAGACGATCGCGATCGAACAAATAGGCTTGCGGCGCGAGGACCCCAGGTCACAGCGACAGGGACAGCACAAGCACAAGCACCGCCGACGACCACGTCCTCGTCCTCTGACGAGCACGAGGGCAACATCTTGCGAGAGTGCCAGCAGTTTCTGCACGACGACCACATGAAAAAGGATTCGCAAGAGGAAATGCTCGCCGAGGAAGCGGAGGTGTTATATGGGAATCTGTACGGCGCGGAGGATGAAGTGATGGAGGCAATTGATGCAGTGAACGCCTTGGGAGGGGGCGCAGAGGGGGCTAGGTCAGAAGACACTGGCATGGCTGGACCTGGAGTAGGAGTGCCGCAGCCGGTGCGAGAAGCGGAGGCCGGAAGGCAGGCAAAACGCAAAAAACCAAACGATTGACGTTGTACTGCTTGAGGTAGAGGTAACATCGACTACTAGCACGAGTTGCTGGATTAGAATTTCCATTTTACATGATTTTCTGACACGACAATTCCGCTGGCGCCTGCGCCATGCCCTTCTGTGTAATGAAGTAAAAGTGTTCGCCTTCGCACGACGAACGGCGCTGCCATCTTCAACTGATGACAGTTCGTTGTCATAATCGTCGTCTATTCGTATTGGTAGAAGTTGCCTCGATGTGGATGAGTGGTATCGAGTCGCTCTCGCAGCATGAGCAAACGAGCGAAAGCGAACAGCTACAGATTCCAAATACTGCCATTCGTATCCAATGTCGTTCCCGTAGGGTCGTCGAGGTACTTGTGCTTGTTTTTACCACGACCCTTTCTCTTTCTTTCACCTCCCTTTGTCGACGAGCCCGGTAGTTCAGTAATATCCGTCTCTAGTAATAGTATCCGTATCGTCGCTCTCGCTGAACGACCGCCGGGGTCACGAAAAAATAAACGATGGATCCCCGGGAGAAACTCATCGAGGAGTTGCTTCAGGAGAAGCGGAACCATTCGCTGCAGTCGGAAATTGTAGACGGGCCTGAGTGGGGGGAAAAGTGGTCGCAGACCGAAGACCTCGTGCGCCAACTGCTAGAAGAGCGCCGCTTTACGACGACTCCGGGAAAGACAAATGCTTCTCTTGCCCAGGAGGTATGATTATGAAAGAATGTATGATCATGTTGAAGCGAATCGATTGATGAGCTTTCCTCCCCCGTCACTATGAAGCGAATCGATTGATGAGCTTTCCTCCCCCGTCACTATGAAAGTCAGGATGCGATGGATGAAAAAAAAACTGTTTTTCCGAAAATAGATGAGACGAAGTTCCTCATGTTGGAATTCGCCAGCACTCTCTCAAGATTCGTACAACTGTGAGTGTGTGTCGAACCTAATTTAAAGAAGTAGGAGGTTCTTCGTATTTGAAAAACAGCTCCGCCGCGGCCCGGACGAGCCAACGCCGTCAAGCAGTTCCACTGCAGCGCATTATTCAAGCCCGGCCCCCGACCCGAGTCTCGTCTACCGGGGTGGCGGCCAGTACGTCTCAGCCAGTGCTGCAAACGCATCAGGATCGTCTGGCACCGCGAGGAAGAAGGCTACTTCGCAACAGGTGGGGCAACATCAACGTGCGTCGAACCTCCGGCAGCCGCAGGTTGGCAGCATGTTTTCGGAGGGGCAGCACGCGGCTCTGAGTTCCAACTCCACGGCGCTCGCGAAAACGACGTCTTCGAATTCGGCAGGTGGTCGTGGAGACCCTCAGCACCCGGGAGGTGGAACAAGCAGCACAACTACCAACAGCAAGAACAGCATGTCCCTGGAGAAGCGCGCAGCCATGTGGGCTTCGCAGCACAAGCGCAAGTTGGCGGAGAGGGGCAAGGCGAAGCAGATGCAGGATGCCGAGGAGATGAAGGAGTGCACGTTCCGCCCCAATACCTCGGCCACGGCGGAGAGCAATCTTCTTGGAGGGAAGGAGAAGGTCGTGGGGGAGAAGACGCGACTCTCAGCTTTAGAGTACGAAGAGACGGCGGAGCAGATGTTCGAGCGCTTGCACCACGAAGCCGACCAGAGGAACAGGATACGGGCAAAGGCCAAATCGCTTCTGGAGGAAAGCGAAGTCTCGGAATTGACGTTCCAGCCGCAGATCAACCGCGGAGGCCGACAGAGGGCGAAGAGTACGGTTCACTAACTTCTGTGATGGTTATTCGTACCAGAGCCTGCTTGCTGGGCCTGGGCGATCAAGAAGTAAGTGTAAGATTTTCTTCTTCATGGAACAAGATAAGGCCCCTAATTTCGCCGCGTATCGCTGAAAAAGTGGAAATAAATCATTGCCGTTCCTCGACCCTCGCAGGTGCCGACCCGACGCGGCTGCGCAAGCCCCTCAAGGACAGGATCGAGGAGGTGCAGCGGCGGAAGGCCGAGAACGTCCTCCAAACGCAGCTCGAGGTAGAGCGCAGCGAAAACGCCACCTTTCGCCCGAAGCTCTCCGCCGCGTCCGAGCGTCTGATCCAAAAAAAGCGGGAAGAGGCCATCCACATGCTCGAGTCGGGCCAGGACGTGGACGGCGAAGCTGCGCTGTTTGTACAAAACGCGAGTGAGCGGCTCTACCAAGTCGGGAAGTTTGTGGGGGGTGGAGGAAAGGCAGGGGCAGCTGCCGCAGCTGCTGGGAGCGCCGGAAATCATGAGAGCGGGGGCGCCACCTCGAAGCTGGCACCGAAGACAGACGCCATCGTGCAGCAGAGCGTGTTTTTTCAGGGACCGTGCGCGGACTTTCTGGTGCGGCAACAAACGTTCGAAGACGCCAGAGCGCAGAGAAGAGAACTGCGCAGAAAAATCGCGGAAGCGGATGTCAAGTATCTATTGGCTTTGGATTCTGTTGTTCCTTGGGCAACTTAATCTGTTTTTGTGCACACGCCTTGAAGAATTTTTTTCTATCTCCGACTTCGCCCCCAGGTTTCAGCCCACGATTTCCAAGGTGTCCGAAGCGCTCGCGCGCACCAACGTGCGCAGGATGACTGACGGCAACTCTTCTTGGGCCGACCGCATGTCTACGCAGGAGCAGAAGGAGCGGGAGCTGCGGCAGCAGAAACAGCAGCAGCTGCAGCTTTCCGAGTGCACCTTCCAGCCGAAAATCAACCCTGTCTCCTCGAAAATGGTGAACAACAAGAGTCATGTCCTCGTGGACCACGTCCTCGAGGGCGGTGCAGCTGCCGGCTCGCGTAGCGTGAGTCCGGTGCGAGGTGCTAGCACTGGCACGACCAGTATCGCCCGACTCGCAGCAGGAGCAGGTGGGGACCTCCAGCACCAACCGCTGCTGCTGGCTCAGGCTAACTCCGTGTCCGTGGACGCGCAGCCGGTCCACGAAAGGCTCTTCAAGGAGGCCGACAACCGCCAGAAGACGTTTGTGGAGCAGCTGCACCTGAAGGAACAGGAGTTCAAGAAGGTGTACTCGTTCAAGCCGGAAGTGCGGCCGAAGACGAAAACGCACAAAAGCTCCCTGTACGCGCAGGACAAGAAGGAGGAACTGCTGAAGACGATCGCAGAAACCAAAAGGCGGAAAGAAATCGAAATCGAGAAGAAAAAACTCGAGTTCGAAGCAGAAGAAAACAAAAACTGCACCTTCCAGCCAAAAAGAGGAACCAGACCACCGAAACCACAAGGACCGATTATCGTCAACGGACTCAGCAGGTAGCGCTTGTTTCGCGGCTTTGATGCTACTTGCTTTTTATCTGGTGCTGGATTCATAGGAGGTCTGTGTCTTCGACTTCGTCGCAGTCACACTCACACCTCGTCGTCGTCCGTTAAGCCTTAGCCTTACAATTACGTGGTATTGAAGCTCTTCTGGTAAT
>RXOD01004908.1:0-17256 GCA_005223375.1 Amoebophrya sp. AT5.2
CTCCGTCTGCTTGTTTAGGCAGGACGGCGGTACCGATCGTGCCTGGCTCCCGTCGCCCAAGGCGCCGGCGCTCAAAAAATTCACGACCAGCATCAAGTGAAGACCTATAGCGGATGGGCAAAGAATAAGAACGAAAGTCATGCGCATGTTCTGACGAATAGGATTTGTTTTTCTGGGGGAGTTTCGCTTCTCCCGATTGATTCGCGAACGCGAGGAATAAAAATGAACGAAAACCAATGGTGGTCGGGAGGTACTATGAAAAATAGTCGGGCGGGTCTGCTGGTTGTCTTGGTCGTGGTCCGCGACTTTGATTGTTGTACGCGCTTTCGATTCGAGGAGTTCTGCTAAGATCCGATCGGAAACATTCGTTGCAGATGCACATGCAGCATAGACGCCTTCTAAACTAGACGCGCGTGTAGACGTAGAGTTAGAGAAGCAGCAAGTGTTTCGAAAAAATTGTGGGTCTCATCTCTACTACTTCCTCTTTCAGTGGTGACTGATATGCATCGAGTCGTCCTACAAACGCAGCTGCAACAGCACGCATAACCAGCCTGGTCACGTAAAACTGTAGTTTCTCTTCAGCAGAAATAAATCCTATGCATGGAGATAACTATCATTTTATGTTCCACGACCTGCCTATGCCACTTCGGCTTTGAGCTGTCAGAAAATTGTGTTTCCCTAAGAAACAACTGAAAATCTTGACTTCCTCAACTGAAGGACCACCAAAACACCACACTCGAAGATGCCGCGCGCCGTCCGATGGCGTGCCAAGGACGACCAGAAGGGCACCGGTGGAGGCCTTAGCGTGGAACAAAGCTCCGCTTCAACAAACATCGTTAAAAAGACTGACATTTCAAGGCCTGCGCAATCGGACAACCCCGCACTGGTTTTTTTCCCGCCCACGCGCGGCCTCGCGAGAGTGGATGGAAGGGCAGAGCCTCCGGAGCACCCCCCGAACGACCCTCTCGAGGTCGTGGACATCGCTTTAAATCTCGCCGACGTGAAGTATGACGGGCGGTACGACAACCGCTCTTTGCACGCCCCCGACCACGCGCAGGTGCTCTACCGCGCGTTTTACTTCGGGAGGTACTTCGAGAACCTTCCCTGCAGCGTGGGAAGGTGCATGGTGTCCGGCGGCGGCCTCGAGTGGATCCGTAAGGCGTACTGGCTCATGGAAAAACACGACCCGGGCGGGAAGCTGCTCAAAACCTGCATCGGCGTGCACCCCACGATGGTGAAGGAATTTTTGTTCCTGCCGGAAAAGTTTTTCCCCGAGACGGGCACGGTTGAGGTGCACCCGCCGGAGCTGCGGGAGTGGAGACCTCCAGGAGCAGCCGCTGCCGCCTCCAGCAGGGGAACAATTATATCAAAGGGCGGAAATAACAGCATGAACTACAACAAGCCGGTGGAGGTTTCTAACTATGGATTTGCGGACTCCCGCATTCACGAACATTTTCAAGATCCATGCTACGCCGAGAGGCATCTGCAGCTGCTGAAAACCGAGTTCCTGAGCCATCCGGAGCGAAGAAGGCGGGTCGTGGCCATCGGGGAAATCGGGCTGGACTACGAGCGCACGAAATTCTGCCCGATCGATTTGCAGCGCCGGTTCCTGGAGCTGCAGCTGCCGCTGGCGGCGGAATATGACCTGCCTCTTTACATTCACGTGCGCGGAGAGGGTTGCGCAGCGGAATTCGTGCAGATACTGGAACGAGTTCTGCTCGCGCCGTTCTTCGCTTCGTTTCGGAGAGACATGCCTCAGAGACAGCTGGAGGAGGAATGCTTGGCAACCGGTCGTGGGGCAGAGGTGGAAAAGGGGGCAGTAGGGGAAAAGGGCGCAAGTTCAAGCAGTGGAGGTACTTCTAGCAGCGGCGCATCGAAAGCGAAAACCAAGACCTCGGCGTCGAGAAAGTGTCCGGTTTTCCGGTCTGGTGTCGTGCACAGTTTCACCGGCAGTGTGGAGGATTTGCGAATGCTACTGAGCTACAATTTGTACGTGTCGGTGAACGGGTGCTCAGTAAGAACAAAGGCTGGCTGCGACATGGTGAAGGAAATCCCTCTAGAACGACTGCTTCTCGAAACGGATGCGCCTTACTGCCGGATTGAGAAATCCCACCCGTTGCACCCGATGCTAACGACAGAAAACATCACCGTGTTCAACGCAGACACGGTTTTGCGGACGGATGCGCGGTTAGCGAAAGGCGGCCTGGCCTGGGGCGTGGTTGTTGACGGCGTGGTGGAGAATCCGGATGGGGTGCTTGTTGAAAGTAAGAGGCCGTTGACGCAGGCAGATGTCACGACGACGTTGTTTCCGAAGGCGCTGGAAGGGAGCGGAGCAGTGGAATCTGCAGCGGAAAATCGAGGTGGGGGAACAGTGTCGACGTCAGATAGTCTTCTCGCAGAGGTCATGGGGCAACTACCGGCGCACCACCCTGCAGCAGGCAAGGGGAACAAGAAAGGGAAGGGTAAAAAGGGCAAGAAGCAGCTGACGCCGAAGGAGAAAGTGGAAAAGCGGAACGAGCCCATCAATGTCCTCCAGGTCGCGGAGGCAGTGGCGCTGCTGAAGGGCATCTCTGCTGTGGAGCTGATTCGTGTCACTCGCGAAAACACGCGAAAGCTTCTCGGGATGTAAAAAAAATGTTAGCTACAACAGCTACAGCAGGAGCATTGACAGCGCTCGAGTACTGCGTGTTTCATGACTACTTACACATAATTCATAGCTCTTGGCTTGCTTTCCAAGAAAGTAGTGACTTGTGATCGACAAAGCAGAACGCGGTAGGGAAAGCCACAGGAGTACTCACTCAGAAGAGCGAAAAAACATTAGAGAATGAAAGATACGTAGTGGGAGGTTGGTAAAAGCCCGCCCATCGTGATCTCACGGATCTTCACAACGCTCCAAATTTTTTGAGCCGTCCACCTTTTCAACCATGAAAGACTCTTTGGGCGCCGTTTTGGAAAGATGGGCTGCGCGTGTGCTACAGAGAGGCTTAACAGTCACAACGCAGTGCATTGCATAATTTATCACCCATTCGATCCTCACGCGGGATGAAAATGAAATTACCGTCCGCGGTAACCCCCGACGTCAACCGCGTTCAGAATCGATCCTGTTCTGCTTGAAGTTAGTGATTTGATGTCGATGTACTTCGCGTGTGTTTGTTATTCGTGCCTGCCTACTTGTTGATGAGGATCGGTAACGGCGAACGCCACACATCGATCCGGAGTGCAGCAGGGAGCTGTATTTTGTCCTACTCGAGCACATTGATTCGTCGATTTATTATCGTGCGATCATGTTCATGTTGTCGACGCTTCGTGGTCGGATTGAGCGATCGATCGCGACGTCATGTGGATGCATGTGGGCATGATGATGATCGCTTTTTTTGGTGTTTCGGGGTGCTTGGTAGGGTTTGTAAACGGCATCCTCCACAACTGAACAATACAAAGAAACAGTAGAAAGCTTTCAGGAGCAGGTGGTTCTCCGACCAACTGCATCGATTACGGGCTTTGACTACAATTCCTTCAGTTGGAGAATATAGTTTCCCTCGAAGTAGAGGAGGACACTTAGGCGTGTCTACGTAGAACAAAGGAGCACTTTGGCTTTGAGCAGCATCAAAAGAATATACGTCAGTGTGCACCATTGCCATTGCTCTTGCTTCACCTCAACATGACCTCTACTTCGCCAGCGCCAAAGCGGCGTAGGTCGTCTCCAGCTGAAAAAAAGAGTCTCAGCGTCGCGAGTCCGGCCAAGACCGGGCGCAACAATCCTGCTCCAGAGTTCTGCGTAGCTGCAGTGGGCGGTAGCCAGCGCCAGGCGATCCAGCAGAACTCGGCGCAACAAGATAATCCGCCGGTGGCGGGAAATGCAGGAAACAGCTGCGACGAGAACGCAGGCGCGGCCGCGGCAGCGGGCGACGAGTTTGCGGAGAATGTGGAAGTGTTTGGTGCGGATGGTGAAGTCGTGCATGGTGAAGCGCCGCAAGTCCTCCCGCAACCTCCCCCGCCTCAGCCACTGATCGACGAACTCGGAGAGATCGAGGAGGAGGAGGAGGTGGCGGATTATGTGTCGGAGCTCGAAGATTTCGATGAAGACGCTGAGGTCGCGGCGGACGGGGACGCGCAGGAGGCGGATGCGGACAGCAACAGCGAACAAGATGTCGAGGAGCAGGACGAGCAGGCCGGCGCGCAGCAGCACCAGCAACACGTCGCGAACGAGGACCTGGACGATCCCACACCGTATCTGGTCCACCTGCCGGTCGCTTCTCAGGCCGTAGTCACCGCGGCGGAGCGCCCGGAGGGCCCGCGGCAGGGCGATAAGGGTTTCAGCGCGTATTTCCAGCAGTTCCTGCGGCAGCACAAGAACCTACCGCGGGCGGCGCACGGCGGAGATGAAGTAGGCGATGCAGGTGCGGGGAGCAGGGGGCTGCTGCCGCACCAGGAGGTCGCGTTGGCGGGGCTGGAGTCGGGGCACACGCCCAGGTTACTGGTGGACCACCGCACAGGTTCGGGCAAAACCCGGACCATGATCGAGGTGCTAGATCTGTACATGATGTGCGGGAAGCCGAAGGTCGTGATTGTGCCGACGGAAAACCTGAAGCGCAACTTCCTGCTGGAGCTGGTTCGGTGGCCGAGTAGGTGGAGGACCTTCTGGGCGGTGCAGAACAGCCGGATGGCGTCGACGGCGGCGCGAGCGGTGAACTGGGTGGCGAGGATGGAGGAAGAGTGGACGCCGAAGAAGGAAATGATAAAAAGCGTCGAGGACTGCATCGGGCTCACAGGCAAGATCTGGCGGCAACAGATCTCCGACAGAGCCGTGGCGGACTTCGTGGAGAAGTACCCGCAGGTGCGCGGTGCCTTTGTTTGTCTTTGTTCTGGCTTCAAATTGCTATACATCTTTTTTGAACGGCAGCTTCAGCTGAATTTTTCCCATTTGCTTCCATCTCGATCTCCTCTCCTCTGCCAGGTTTCTTTTCCCCGAGCTCCAGTCAGAATCGTGAGCTACGCGCGCGCTGGCGGGAGCGCGATGAAGCCGTCGGCGCCGGATTTGATTTTGCGGTTTGGGAAAAAGGTGCTCGGAAAGAAGGAGGACGGCACCAAAGAAACGTGGCAGGGTGTGAACTTGTGGAGCGGGGCGATTATTTTGCTCGACGAGGCGCACAATTGCGTGAAGAGACAATCCGCGTACTCGCGGCAGCTTGAAAAGCTTACAAATGCGCTCCGAACGACGGACGAAAGCACCAGACTCGTTCTCCTCACCGCGACGCCCGCCGGCGGAAGCAAAAGCGCAAGCAATCCCAACGCGTTGCTAAACATCGTGAAGGGAAGCGGAAACCTCCGCCGCTGCCACGAGGGCTATGCAACCCATTACGACGGCCAGGTCGGGTTCCCGAAGGTGTTGGTCACGAAGAAGCCGTTCTACGCGTTCCGCGGGCGGGAGCTGCAGCAAGTGGGCGCCAGCTACCGGAAGGCGAACGTCGTGCGGGTGGAGATGGGAGGCGGGGTCTACGGTCGTTACCTGCGGGTGTACAGTGCGCTTCCGTTCTGGGCCGACGACCGCACGGCGAACCACTACCGGAAGCTATCCTCGCGCTGCGTGACGTGGATGCCGCCGCAGTATGCGGCGAGGGAGGAGCAGAAGCAGAAAATGCTGGCGAGTGAAAGGAACATGAAGAGCTTCGTGACAAAGGGGTACCAGGCGGGGCAGCGCATTCGCGAAATGGGGCTGAAGAGTGTGGTGCTGGTTTCGAAACAGAACGGGCTGAAGGCGGTCGCAGCAGTGCTGGAGAACATGTTGGGGGAGGAGCGGGTGCTGAGCTTGACGGACAGGAGCCAGGTGGCAGCGGCCATGGAAAAGTTCAACGCGCCCAACAACGTCCACGGCGAGAAGTATTTGTGCCTAGTGGCAGATACCGATACGTGCGGGGAAGGGGTCAGCTTCATGTCGGTACTGCGTACTTACTTTTATTTTTTATACGGCTTCCTCTAGAGAATGGCGCTGCATATATTGCTATCATTCTTGTTTCGAGCCACAAGTGATTAGCGTCGCGTGCAGTTGATGACGGAGATTAGCATTATAATTTTTGGGAAAACTACCGCCTTCAGTTTGAGTGCGATTTAGTGTTCATGTTTGCGAAATCTTCCAGGTCCGCGAATGCCACCTGCTCACGATCCCGGAGACAGCCGCCGACTTTAATCAGTGGCTCGGTCGCACAAACCGCCAGGGTTCGCACAAGATGCTAGCCGCGGACGACAGGGACTTGGAGTATTTCATCTACGTCGCCACGTTTCCGAGCGGTTGGGTGCCGCAGGACCTGAACACTACGACGCTCATGCTATTGCGGAGCTGCGTAACCGGCGCCATTGGCGACGAGACAGGTGCTGGCTCTTCTTTGTTTTCGTTTTCGGTTGCGATTAATTTCTGCCGCCGTGGCTCCTGGCGCAAATATAGTTGTAGGAACGACGAGTCCGGTTGCTGGTCGCATCATAGCTCGTTGCTGAGTGTGCGGCTGAACGTCGAAGAATCTATCGCGCGCAATCAATCTCGCCACCAGGTCAACTGGAAAGGGATTTGCTCAAGAACGTGGAAACTATCGAAGCGGCGTACGAGGACGAGCAGAAGCTGAAGCGGGCGATCCAGCGCAAGGAGCTGGAAGACGACTACGGCATCAAGTCCCTGTGCAAGGAACACACGGTCGCGCGGCTGAAGAGCCTGAAATTCACGGAGGACGAAGTCAGGCTGAAGAAGTTGCAGAACCAGGTGGAGAAGTTCGAGAAAGGGATGAAGTTGTGGAGGCAAAAAACTGCATTCGACTGGAGTCTGTACGGGGAGGCGTGACCAAATACCGGGGGGAGAAGATTTTTCTGAAAAGAGGAAACTGGCGCTGTGCTGTGTCTCGGTTTACCTCAGGAGGGCGGCTTCGTAAGGGAGTACTGCTCATCAATCCGGCGACATGTAGACGCTGAAGCGGTAGGAAAGATTATAATACTAGCTGCAGGCTCAGGCACACATTTGCGTCTGACTGCCTCAAAATTCAATTGGACGAATCCTCGACTGAGATACACAAAGTCACACACTAGCTACAATGAATTCCACCTATGAGAGATTCTGTGTTTGCAGCCCACGACTGAATATTAAACAAAGCGCGCCGTGCCTTCATTGGCTTAGTGCTCTAGTTTTTCCATCAAACTGTTCTGCGAGCGTTAGACTCTTCAACGCATCGCCGGCTGATTCTCAATCGAATCATGTTGCCTGAACCCGGCATAACCTACAAGCGGAACTCTAATTTTTTGGTTTTGACTTCTTCGACGTCAAGGAGAAGACGAAGTCGAAGTGGACACGAGTGCTGACAAAGTGGTCGCTGATAGCGCGCGCGCCTGTACCTGTACCAACAGAGCGACTTGAAGTTTAAAGCAGGCTTACTACAACGACTTTGAATTTGATGTAGATGACGAGTTGGTGTTAGATCAGGAGAATCTTCCAGGTACCGCACTGGTACTTCTGTGCTGGAGAAACACAAGCTCCGATCCCCACTTGTGTACGTAAAAGAATGAAATTGGCAAGAGGATGGCACGCTTGTGACAACAAAGAAGGTGTAGTTGTACACGACGAAGATAGATCAAAAGCCAGTTGTGCTGCCCGATTCGATGCATGTAGTGCAGGTAGACGTAGAGACATTCTGTGCAACGTTACCTCAGCAAGACCGCGGCCGTCGGGGTCAGGCACGATTTTGGTTCGGACACTGTACCATAAATGCGACCTATGAACTAAGATTCGCCTGTCTTCCTGTCCGACTTCGAACTATGTTTGAAACTACATCTTTAAAGAGTTGAGCTCCTGATCGTCTCATGTGGCGGTCCATTTCGATGGCCGTCGACCGCGCGACCGAAAAACCAACAGCGAAGCCATGTGTGTGCGAAAAGAATGATAAAACGCGGTGAAAATTGTTGTCGGTATATGTGAGGATGGGACTGGTGCGTGTGAGCCTCTAGCTCGCTTGCGTTTTGCTTTTGTTTTGGCGTGCCGCTGCAGTGGGTCCCAGTCGGTAAACTGAAACCACCGTGTTGAAATGTAATTGTAACACCTCAATAAAGAAAAAATTCACGGATTGATAGTGTTGGAGAGATGCAACGCGCGAAGGTTCTCGTCGTAAAGGTGCTTGGTGAGAGCCCTGAGAAAAATGCAGGGAACTACCATCGATTCGGGCTCGAGTATGAGCGTTGGGTAGACGAGTTGAGGGCTCGAGTTCGCGAGAGAAAAAAGCTGTGTGATATGTTTGGTTTGCTCTTGGCAGCAGCCAATATCGCTTTTTCCTTGCAGATTGACTTCGCTCGTGCCCGTGCGCTGCAAGTCGTCAAGTCAATGAGAAGGTCTTGCTTCGATCGGGTACAACTACAAGTGCATTTTGGCAGACACATGTTTCGACAAAGCCGAAGCTTCTTGCAGCGTCTCGAAGCCGACAACAGTGTCTGCGAGCAGTAGAGGTCAATTACTGCTGCCGGCGCTTCCGTGCGCTCGCGGCGACACCCCATGTCATGAATACAACTCTGGGCCAGCGGTCGGCAATTGCAGCGCCGTCGAGTTGCATGAGCAGCCCACTTGAGGACGCACAGTTGCTGATGGCGGCTCCCGCACGAGAAGAAAAACCTGCCAGGAGAAGATGGAGGTGGAGAGTGTTCTTTCCGAAACAAATCATCAGAAAAAGGACGAGGCTGCACTGCTGCAGATGATCCAGGTTCGAACAAGTCGTGGCTTTGTCGGGGACGGCGGATCCGCGAATCAGTACCGGCCGGTGGGCAAGAAAGAACAGGTCTCCTCCTCCGCCGTCTTGAAGAGAACAACTGGCCGCAGCGTGGTGATGCCACCGACGAGGGCCAGTGCTGCCACAATGAACCTCTCAACAAGCCAACCTGCTGAGCAGCGATCTGTACAGCTGCAAACCTCATCCTCGACTTCATCGTCTAGGATGAAACGCCGGGGGTTGAAAAATAAGAGCATCTTCTTCATCTTCAACAGATATACCCGTTTCCTCAAGATGTCACTGCACTACTCTTTCGCGCTGGTGCTGCCGTCCTCGGTGTACATGATCGATGGCGCGATCGCCATGGCGAGCGGTGCAGGTGGTGCTGAACAAACCGCGGAGATAGAAACGACGCGCGTCGATGTCGAACGAGTAGTGCTGATCGGGGAGGCAGGTCGAAGCCGTGGCTCAAGAAGAAATGCGACCGCTCCGATGGACTTCAAGCCGCTAGTGAGGTGGGAAGGAAGGGACAAGACCGCAGATGTAGTTTTTAGGTGGCAAGCGCGAGCGGAGGACTTCGTAAGAGCAGCGACGTCTCCGCTTCGAGCGCTCTATCGCGTTTTGGGGGGGCTGCTGCACGAGGAGAGCGATGTCGTCGTGGAGAGCGGGACGGGGACACCCGGAAAAGATGGAAGTACGGCGGGAATCGAGAAGAGAGACGGAGGTGCCGACGAAGCGGACGCAGGATCAAATCCCCTTTTCTTCACACAGCTCGCGTCTGATGTTGAAGAGCGCGCCCGCCCTCCATCTCGAGCTCGTGGTGCCGTAGCTGCTGGTGGAGAAAAGAAGACGGCGAGCAAGGACCGCGATCGCAAGGACTCCGGGGTATCGTCATCTGTGACCGTGGTGGACACTACGATCCGCACAATTGGAACGGGGGACGTGGCGCACAGTGTCTCCAACCCCGGTCCTCAACATGTCCAAAACCACGCGCCGCGACTAGCTCCGGCATCCCAAGTAGACGGAAGTTCCCACTCCGAACCTCCACCGTCCAATACTCCACAGGCGGCAGCCCATCGCCAGCGACAGTCACAAGTTGGCGAAAAAGTGGAGAGGCCGGAGCAGTTGGACGCAGTGGCAATGTCATCGGCTGGAAGCATTCACGCAATGGCGCGCGACGGCTCCGCCCCCTCTACTTCGGCTGATACGCGTAGCGAAGTGGCAAAGGACGCGTTCTCGTCTCTTGGATCACCTGCGATCCGCTCCCCTTCCTCACATCTCCAGCAGAAGCAGTCGCAGAAGCAGCAAAGCGCCTCGTTTTTGGAGCACGAAGCGCAGAAGGCCTCTTCGGCGTCGAGCTCTCAACTCTCCACCGCCCAGCAGAAGCATGAAACAGCAGCAAAGGGTCACTTCGTCCACGCAGCCACGACGGCGGAACAAGCGGCGTCCTCCGTGTTCTTCCAAACTCCATCACCCAACATGCAACAGCCAGCAACCCGTCAACAGCGGCAGGCACAAAATGTTGGCGAAAAACTGGCGGAGCAGACGCAGCAATTAGGCGCATTGTCGTCCTCGGGTAGAAACACCAACTCAGGTGGAGCAGATGGTGACGTCTCCGGCTCCGCTTCTACAAACAAGGACGTCAAAGGCATGGAGAGCACGTCTTCGTTCCTGGAACAGTCCTATGGCCACCTCCTTCTGGGGGAGCAGACCAGCTCGCCTTCAGACGGAGCGGGAAGAGCAGCCTCAGCGTCCTCCTCCTCGGGTATTGGTAGTCAGCCTCAAACGACTAGCGGCCTGCAGAAGCACACGGCAAACGCGGAAAAACAAACCGCTGGCGGCCGATCCCAATCGTCCGCAGCACAGCTCCTGTTAGCCTCTCCCGTGTTCACTGGGGAAGGCAGGCAGGAGATTGAGGTTGAGCATCCCACCAGTGGCGGCAAAGGTGGTTCGGTGCGAACTGCGGACGCGAGCCGAGCTAGTTCTGTTCTCAGTACGCGTACTCGTGCTGAGGCTGAGGCTGCTGCTAAGGCTAAGTGCATTCCGGAGGGCCAGAAGTGTGGAGTAGATGCAGAAGAAAGCCGCGGCTATACTCCGCGTATCGACTGCTGCCGCCCCGATATGGACCCAGTTTACTGCCAAATTTGGACTGACGGGAGCAACAGCGTCGACGGGGGAAATAACAAAATGTTTGGGTGGCTTCCTATCCGTTTCCCTTCCAACCCTTTCCGAAAACAGCCTGAACCTCAAGTAGTCCGATTCCCAAGACACACTAAACACATAAAAGACGAAAAATTTTTTTTGATGTTCTTCGCGAGTCTCCGCCACGACTCCGAGAGGGAGCACCGTCGCAGATAGGTACTTACTCCACCAGACCGCTACTAGGCTTCGACTTGGCGCCGGCGCACCAATTAACTCTGAATCTGAAAGCGCTTTAATTATTTTACCGACGCACTAAACTGGAACAATTTTTAACATTGGATGAGCTTGTTAGGATTTAGATGGAAGATAGTTGAAATTTACCTTGGATTTAGTTAAAATTCAGTTGCGATTTTGAACACAATGGGCCGGATTTTTGAAATTTTTTGCCCCCGGGGGCGAAGCCGGGTAAACAAGGTCCGCTCATGCTGCCTAGGTGTACGTCCCACCTACAGTTTTGAGGACATCCAAACCTCCCAGTTTGGAATACAGAGTCCCCTCCCCCGTTCCCCTTCGTCTTAACCTAGGTGTTTAGGGGACTCTACATAAGATCAAAACAAGATCATCTATCAGCTCCAACACGAGATCCTCGCTTTTCCTTCTCAAGATCTCGGACGCTAAGGGTCGGGCTCCCCTCCCCTGCCCTGCGCCACCGCAGGTGGCGTGGATAGAAAAGTCGCCAATCAAAATTTAAAAAATTTAATGGTGTTCTCTCGATCGAAGATCCTATGACAGATCACGGGTAAGGAACTTCGTACGCTACTGGTTTTTTGGCACTGCGTACAGTCCATGACCACGCTGCAAGAAGTGAATGAGGCTTAGGCTCCTCATGCCCTCCCCTCGCCAGCTCGGTGATGCTTGACGGCCGGCCCCTCACATCACGCGCGCGCCGTGCGCCCTTATGGCCACGTCGGCTGCCACTCGTTGGTGCAGCCCCCCCTTTACATCTGCGCTTCGTCGCACCAGATTTACGTGTCGTTGCACCAAGTCCTCAGGCGTCCCTAGGACTTTCCTCGTACTACCGCCTGGCAGCCGACGGGCCGTCGCCCTTGACACTCCTATGGAGCGATAGATGCGAGGATTCTGATGTAGCTCCCGGTGGGCTACGCCTTTACTACTAAAGTCTCGGCTTTCTGCTAGATTTCAAGGTCGCTACGCGGCCTTCTTTTGGATGTACCGAAGCGCTCTTCGCCCGCATCAGGCACCTCGTCAGAGGCCTTTTCGCGGGATTCAACTAACATAAAGGTCCAACTATTGGACCTAAATTAGCAACTTCCCGGCGGATTAGCTGCGGCGGCTTCTGCCTAGCAGCTCAGAGAGACATGCTCCAGGTTTGGACCTGGCGCGGTGTTGGATAGCGCGCAGCGCTACCATTGAATCGGATTGAAGAAAATGAAATCAGTGACACGCTCGCAGCTTGGATGGGCGCGGGGATCTGTTCCGGACGTAGTGAGAGAGAGCGTTTTAAACGTGTTTAAAAATGCATCCCCCCTTATAGGCTATGTTGTACCCATTTCGTGGCTCTGTTTCTGGTGTCGTGATGTGGTTTGGGATGGTGATGTCGCATCAATATCGCGTCATGACGTTTTTCGTCACACCTTGCTTGTAGTCGGATCCCGAACCCATGGTGCGCGAACCCCCCTCGTCGCTTTTGCGGTGATAATGTTTGGGATCCTTCTTGCCTCTGTTATGCTCGTCCTTGGACAGTGGTCGTCTCGGTTGAAGCTCCGTAGCTGGTAGGTTCGTTGTCGTAAGGTGTTGTCTTTGGTTCTGAGTTTCATGCTTTGACTATAGGTATCTGTGCATGGATATACTTGGCGCGGCGCATTAATATCGCAGGCAGTGCGTTCGTCTGCGTCCTTATCTGATCTCCGCCGTGGCTTGGTTACTCTCATTTTTGTAGCAGTGACGCCATTGTTGCCGCTGGTTCTTAGCAGCTGTCGACGGACTGACTCTGCGCTCCTTTCAATCTTTGCTCTTGGTGTTCTCGCCTCTATACTTGAAAAAGGGTCCTCCCCCACAAAAACTGCTGATGCGTAAAGTCCTGGAAATGTCCCACTTGTTTGCTCAACCGCTGCGACTTGTCGAAGTGTCCCTTCTGGTCCAGAGAGCATCCCCTGCTTGGCTTTTTGTCACGCCATCCAGGACCACGCATTGGCTGCACCCTTCGCCCAGCCGGGACTCGCGAAGGCCAGTTAATCTAATCCAATCTAATCGAAGTTTTTTGTTTCTTTTCTGGCTTTGCGGTGTCTGCCTCGTGGCCGTGGAACAGCGTCCAAAAGGTCCCGAAGCGCCCACTTCTTGCGGAAGGTGGGCGCTTTCATTCAGCCTTCCTGAGTTTGGCTGCCTTGGGTTCTGCAACACCACCAAAAGGGCACCTCCTCTTGACGCCTTGTGCCAGCGTAGATGCCCCCGGGATCGCGGCGGCAGCCATAGGGAGACTTCAGGTCCCGACTTTCTCTCAGCGAAAGCAGGCAGAGTCGTCGAAAACTTCAACTTTCGCTGAAAAGTTGAAGTTTTCGCGCGCTTTCGCGTTGTGGGGTGTTAGTGCGGGTTTTTTCGGAAGAGGTTGAGAATTCGAATGGTGTAAGTGCCGGAACTTGTTCTGGCTTTCTCTCTTACGCCAAGACCCTTGGCTCATGATGTCGCGCGTTGCTCGTGGTCTCGCGCCCATTTTATTCGCGTGTGCTGACCAGCGCAAGAGGGCCGCCGCTGGTCGTGGAAATGCCAGCGAAGGCTGGTCGCCCGTTTGAGCTTGTCAATTTTTCGCCCCGGACGATCTCACTTAGAAAAGTGCAGAGCGGGCCAAAAGAGCTAAGCGGGGCGACACTTTTTGGCGCTCTCAGTCTTTGGGGGGCGCGCAATACGTTAGGACGCGCCTCATGGCAAGGCTTTGGCTCGTACTGCGCCCGTTACTGCGTTAGCGTGCCTATTTCTCTATGGATATGCGGGCCTCATTCTGTGTCCAGCTTTTCTGTGTGTCGTGCGTTCAGAAAAGGACACAAAAGCGGACACAAAAGGGGACATGAAAGTGGACAAAAAAAGTGGGCATGCGTGTCCACTTTTGCCGCTTTCGTGCGTCAGTTTTGCGTCAGTTTTCATTGAGGAAAAAAGTCGCCAAACTGATGAGAGTGGACATATGTCCACTTTGTCCACTTTTGGCCGTTTGTCCGTTTTCATGTCCACTTGTGTGGCCACTTGCGTGGCCACTTTCTTGTCCACTTTTTGTCTCTTGTTCGGACGGCTTCTCGTAGCTTGGATTTCTCTTTTCTAAGTTGCGCTTCCGCAGGTGCGCTCGCTCCTGCAAGTCCGGCTGCGCGCCCACTGTGTGCCGCGCGGCGTTGATCTGCAGCGTCCGATCGTCGGGCCTATGACTTTGCGACGCAATGCCTTTTGCTTCTGTTAAGCATGCGCGAATCTGTGGAGGCACTGCGCAACTGGCGTAGGCCTTGGCCGGACGCGTTCGCTTGGGCCGAGCGCCCGCGACATCTCGACAAAAGTGCGCCGCGCCGTGCCTAAAGCCGAGACTTCCGCCGACGGTTCCATGTCATGTGCGTGCGCAAGCTTAGTATGCGCGCCACTTCTCTCGCGAGCTTCTGCGCTCATGGCTTCACTTTTCGTCTCTGACTTGGGCAGATTTCTGGCGCTCGCCCGATTAAGTTCGCCAAAGTTACAAGCTTGGCAGAAAAGTTGTAGTTTTGCAGCATTTTGTTGGGTTCTGTTGGTTTGGATGGTTGGACCAGGCTCAGCATTCGGATCACCTGTAGAAGCAGTCGCGAGGCAGTTCCCATCCAGTAGGGGGCTGATTTCGCCTATTCCCCACAGCGGGGTTGGCGGGTGATCCCGTTGGACCTAGCCGAAGCTGCCGGAGGCATTGCATTGCCAAAGAGATTCGTGCTCAGTCTCTGGCTTTTTCTGGGTCGTTTGCCTCGCTATCGCGCGGCTCTGTGCGCCTCTACAACTTTTTTAAATGTCAAACAGTCGCATTTTTTTTTTTGCGAACCAAAAACGCGCCGAAATCGCCCAAAATTTCATCTTTTTTAATTATAAGTAAGTCTCATCTTTTCTTCTTGGATAATCTTACAAGCTCATCCATTCTCAACAATTTCGGAGGCGCATTAATTGGCACGAGAGTGCGCATCAGTTAATGCGCTTAATGCGTTTTATAGCGTTTACAGCTCGACTTTAAACGCTATAAAACACGACTAAACACATAAAACGCATCAATTTCGAAATTAGTAGCGTTTTTGCCCCGGGGTATTAATTTCCGGAAATTAATGCGCTTCATAGCGTTTAAATTATAAAGTCACCCCCTCGGCGGGAGCGCCTGGCGGAAATTTTATTTCTTGCGCGGGCCGGCTCGTCGGAACCAGTGACCCCCCGGCGGGGCTACAGGGTCTGGCCTGATCCGGGAGCGTTGCCGTAGGCTTGTACGTCAGTCGAGTAGTGTGGACGCCACGCCCTCGCGAAGTGCTCCCGTAAAAAAATTATTATCTTTTTTATTTTTCCCTTTTAGGTGTCTTGGGAACTCGGTCCACATGTTGAAACGCCGTGGACATGCCGTCGCATCGCGGTCGACCCCCGAGACGACCATACTCGGCGAGGAGCAGCTATTTCCCCTACTATTGCCGCAGCGAGCCCCCGCCCCGAGCAGCTGCGAGCAGAGCGAGACCCGAGCTTGGGGGAGTTGGCACTTGACGGCTATAAAGCAAGCCAGGAGTACGACTTGCGGCAGCAGCAGAATAACATGTGGGGCGGCATAATGCAAAGCGGAATCAATGCAGCGGCGGGCAACCAACAACAAGATGGTCAAGAAGACACAAGCGCTGGCGACGGGGAGGAGCAGAGTTCGTCTTCGTCCGAGGACACTGGGGACGTGGAGCAGAGTTCGTCCTTGGCCGAAAAGCGGCTCAGCAAAGTAGACCAGCACAAGCAGCAGGAGTAGGCGCAGCGAGACGATGTTGAGTAGACGAACTTGATGTACTTGTAGTAGCTTCAACATCAAATTCAAACGATCGCGGCCAACGCAAGGATCTATGTATTGGAATCGACTTGAATGCATGAATTACTCAGTAATAATACGCGGGAGCGATGACGCTACGAACCCGAGTGTTCAAGAACGATCTTGATTCGACTCACGCTGATCCGGATTTTTTTTTTCGATTCCTTCCTCGAGTAGGGTAAATCATCATCAACCTCGTCGTGGTCGGCAGCCAGCAGACAGACACAGAAGCAGAATGAAACTAAGTAGAATGAAACAAATGTATCTATGAATCAATGTAGGTGTTGTCTTGGAGGTAGGTTGAAGACAGCCACTGAGTTCTTGGAGTGTTTCCAAGGCTTGGCTCCGAAGAAGATACACATCAGATGTACTAGTATCTTCCAAGATTTTCTTTTATTTTCTTTAATTTTCTTGGATTTGATCATTTGTCTAAACGGGGGACATGGATGACTTTCTCGCTCTCCTCCGCTTTCGCACGATTTCGCAGGAAGGTCCTAGTGGTGCCTATCGCGACGCCGTGAATTTTCTTCGCGACTTCATCACCCGGCGCCTGGTTTCGCTACGGCCCGACATCACAATTTACGACCAAGAGTTCGTGCCGGATAAACCTGTGCTGCTTGTGAAGATACCTGCGGAAGAACAAAACGCAACCTCTCCGCCAGATAATCGCCCGTCTGATGGTGGCGAGCCACCGCCGAAAGTACTCCTCCTGAACAGCCACTACGACGTCGTTCCTGTGATGCAGGATAAATGGGACTGCGACGCCTTCGCCGCGGTCGTCGACAAAGACCGTGTTTACGCGCGCGGGGCCCAGGACATGAAGTGCGTTTGCATCCAGTACGTCCTCGCGCTGGAAAGAATACTCAGGCGGAGAAAACTATTGAACCAAGCCGATCCCGATTCCCCCACGGCTGCTTCCTCTCCTGTTCTCGACACGTCGAAGGAGGTCTGGCTTTCCTTCGTCCCGGACGAGGAAATCGGCGGCAAGGACGGCATGTGCGCGTTTCTCGACAGTGCGTTCTACCGGGAGCACCTGCTGGGTCGCATCGCGCTCGGCCTGGACGAGGGTCTCGCGAATGAAAGCGACCGGTTCACGGTGTTTTTCGGCGAGCGCAACCCGTGGTGGATCATGGTGCGGGCGACGGGGCCGACGGGCCACGGCAGCCGGTTTATTGAAGACACCGCCGTGTCGAAGCTGATCGCCGTCGCGAACCGAGCGCTCGACTTTCGGCGCGAACATTAAGGAGAGAGACAACGCATTTCTCGAAACATGTCTGAAGGAGTGCGACACCTTTGTATGGGGTCGCGTATTTGGTGTTGTAGGGA
>RXOD01004909.1:0-17252 GCA_005223375.1 Amoebophrya sp. AT5.2
TAGAATCGTGATAGGACCTGAAAGCAGTATGAACGGTTGGCGATTCGTCGGCCGCTATAGGCTGCAGGAGTCTGCCCGTCCTGCTGAAGGGGAAAGGCCGGCTTCGCTCCTACTGCAGACCTTTTCGTGGGACAACTACCAAAGGAATCCCATCCGAAGTCCCTTCCCGAGGAATTTCACTGAAAAAATAAAACCTACCACTTTCTTATACCAACGCTTACCAGCTGGCCCTTTTATACGGGCAAAAACTCTCCTCTGATTCCCTTCTCCATCACGGACTTCGAGGATTCGCTCCCCACGCCAACGTTCGTCGTAATCCGCAGCCGTGTGCGGGGCGGGTATATCGCTCCGCTCGCGCTTGGCCCCGATCCGAAGCAGATGATTTGCGTGCTCGGCGCGCCGTGCACGAGCCCCTTCTCCTGGTCGATCCAGACTTATGTGACCTACGCGACTTGCGACGTGAAGAACAAGCCGCAGTTGGTGCCCTCGATTCCGGCGCCGATCGAGCCGGGGGAGGAGTTCTTTCTGCGGGACTTACCCGGTAAGTACGTGATGTGCTGGTGGAGCCGGTACCTGGACCCCTACCCGCAGTCCCCGACCTTCATGCGGGGGAACACGTCGACGGCGAGCTTCTACGACGCCACGGCGCTCGTGAACGTGGGCGACGCGATCGTGCAGGGCCCGCGCGCGACCGTGGTCACGTGCGTGCTCGGGCGCGCGTGCAACCTCCTGCTGGAGGGCCAGGGCATCGGCTTCGCGGCGGGCACCGTGGACGGCATGATCCGAATCCTGCAGCCGGGGAGCGTGGCCAGCACTGGGGGGTGCGACAGCGTCGCGACGGGACTCCTCGCCACGGCGGTCACGAACGTGTCCGACATCCACGCCGCGTCCGCGATCGCCGGCGTGCACGGCCGCGGGTCCTTGCTGTACTCGCTCGGCAACGTGATCGAGGGGACGCCGGCGATTTACGACCTCTGCTGGAAGGCGAAGGACGTCGACCGAGCCAGGTTCGTGTGGATCGGCACGTGGGCGCTGGCAGGGCCGTACGCGCTGAATTCGACCGTGCAGTGCAGCCAGGGCGTCAGCTGCGTGGTGCGGCTGAGCGGAGTGGAGTTCGAGATGGGAAATCGGGTGGGAATCTCGCGCAACCAGTGCGCGCAGGACTTCTCCGACTACGATCCGGTGAACCTGATCTACCTCCCTGGGCGGAATCCACTCGGTATTGGCGTATTGATTAGCGATTATGATGGCTGCCTTGCACCGACTGCAGCTGGCAGTGGTAGTCTTTATCGATCAGTCGGAACTAAAATAAAAATTTAAATTTTAAAATTTGAAATTTGCATCACTCAAAGCAGTTGTGTGTCCTTGAGCCGTTTGACTGCGTGTGATACGGTTCTACATGTGACTGAAACCAACCCGTTCGTCAGCGCACTGAAAGCAGCGCCTTGTTTAGGCGTTTTAGCTGCGTGTGATACGCTTTCACATCTAACGCCTTCAATGCACTCAAAGCAGCGCCTCCTTTGGGCGTTTTAGCTGCGTGTGATATGGTTTCCCATCTAACGCCTTCAATGCACTCAAAGCGGCGCCTCCTCTAGGCGTTTTGGTTGCGTGTGATGCAATTTCTTTCACAGTGATACACTTTCTTTCACATGTGCTTTCGACGCACTCAAAGCAGTGCCTATCTTAGGCGTTTTGGCTGCGTGTGATACGTTTTCACATGTGATGTCTTCACCGCACTGAAAGCAGTGCCTCCCTTAGGGTTTTTGGCTGCGTGTGATGCGGTTTCACGTGTGACGCTTTCAACGCACTCAAAGCAGCGTCTCTCTTAGGGTTTTTGGCTGAGTGTGATACGATTTCACACGTGACGCCTTCGACGCACTCAAAGCAGCGCCTTTCTTAGGGGTTTGGCAGCGTGTGATGCGGTTTTCTCACATGTGACGCCTTCAACGCACTCAAAGAAGTGCCTCTCGCAGGGGTTTGACTGTGTGATGTGTGATATGGTTTCCAATGTGATACATTTAGCGCATACAAAGCAGCCCCTTCCTAATGCGTTTGCTTGCATGTGATATCGACTCTCACATGTCAGCGCGCTCAAAGCAGCGTTCTTTCTAGGTGTTTGAGTGTAGTGTGATGAGGTTTTACACATGTAGCGCCTCCAGCGCGCCAAAAGTGGCGCCTCCTTGACGCGTTTGGATACGTGTGATGCGCTTTCACTAGCTACGTGTTGCCATTGAATGCAAAGCATTTGATGAGACATCCACCCAGGGAGCGCTGAGACGCTGCGGTATGTGACCGTGCCGAAATTTAAAAAATAAAAATTTAAATTTTGAAATTTAAAAAAACTTATCACTACATTACAATGAATCACATACCAGGTCCGACGGAGGAGTATCGTGGCTTCGAGGTCTTGTACGAGAAGTACGACTTCGGTTCGATTTCAGCCGGGGAAGCGGGCACATTTTATTTGTGTTGGGGGAAAAGTGATGACCTATTGAACGTCCGCCTGGGGCAGATTACTTTCGAGGGCGTCAACTGGGAGGTGCATTTTTGTTGGCTCGGATTCCAGTGCGACATCACGGTGCGAGGCGTGGGCTTGCGAGCCGCAAATGCGCTGCAGGTACGGTTTATTTTCTCTCTTTTACTTTCTTGCTTTATTCCAAAAGGAACCGCTCGCACTCCCCCAAAAAAATACCATCATCGGCAAAAACAGGTTCTCCAGAACAACACTGGCGAGTGTACTCGTGCTGAGACCGACAAGCTTTTGGTTTCTGATGCGGAGATCTCTTCCATCTTTAACCCCCGGATGGACAGCAAGCCCGTTGTTGGTGCCCAGCCCGCGAACTCCGCCCGCCTTTACGCCATGGGCTTCATCGACCGCGCCGACGTGGTGTCGTACAAGATCTGTTTCGCGGAGAACCAGTACGTCACGCCGCCCGCCGTCCCCCGGTTCTTCATCGAAGCGGGGATCCTCTCCCTCTCCGGCCCCGACCAAGACGGGGTGATCTCCTCCTGCATCATGGGGGAGTCGTGCTCCGCGGGGGCGCGCGGAGTCAACCTGAGGCAGGACAACATCGCGCAGCTCATTTTCGGAGAGCAGTGCCCGAACACGCAGGGAATCGCTTTCACGCCGATCACATGGACGGGAATCCGGCCCGGCACCAGCAACGACGTCTATGACGTGAACGTATTCAACGGGACAGGAACCAACAACTCAAACGCGGAAGGTGCGTACCTGTGTTGAGTAGGTTTGGTGGAGCAGCAGGAGGTTTGCTTTTCTATATGATTGTCTAATTTTCTTGCAGGTGATGGTGAAGATTGCTATATTTGGTGACACTGACTCTGACATCAACTATTTAAAACACCACGACAGGTTTCGCCACGCAGGTTTTTTTCGACCTCGGCGTGATTATCGGCGCTCACCCGGCGCGGCTCTCCTACTTTCTCTGTTGGGCGCAGGAGTGGGGCGCCTTGCCTTTTCTCCGCGCGGGCAGAATCGACCTCACCGGCCCCGGAAACCTCGCCGTCCACTCCTCGGTTGCGGGGACCACGCGGTGCATCATTGGCCGCCAGTGCATCATTCTACTGCGGAACACGTTTGTAACCGGCTCCAACTACATCCGCGTGTTAAAGCCGGGAGTGACCTGTGATGATACGAACCCGGACAACCTCGTGAAGGCCGACAAATTCACAAACCCGTTTCCCGTGGACCAGGACAACTTCGATCTGTACACGATCGGGTTTCCGGTGGTAAACTCAACCGCAGTCACAGCCGGGGGTTTGGGCTATAAGTTGTGCTGGGGCCACGACCCGAAAGTTTTAGCCGACGGAGCTTCTTCTACTTCTCTCCGCGCGCTCGAGGACGATGGTGGTATGCACGGTGCCGACGGAGATTCATCTTCCCAGGACGAGCCGAAAGATGATTTCGGCTACGCAGCTACCGACGGGGACGATGGCGAGGACGGACTTGTTGTTCACCGCGCGCCGCGCCGCCTCTCCACTTCTGCCAGCGTTCCGATCGTGTTCAACAACATCAACTACAACGTCCTCCTGAGCAAGATGCGCGTCCCGGTTGGGTACTTGAATTTCCCCGGTCCGCTCCCGCGCGACGTTACCTGCTACTTCTTTCGATTATGCCGCTTCCAGCTTCCAGGTGCCGCGGCGGCGGACTACACGCTGCTTGATCGCGTCGCGGTGATCGATCTGAGGAAGCGCGTGCCTTCGACTGGAGTGGTGAATACTGGCAGTTCCGGATCTTCAGGCACAACTCCGACCGCGCAGCTCGCGCTGTGCGGCGAATTACCGCCGAACGTGAAGCAGTACGACAAGGTGCTGGACACACTTCCGTGGGCCTTCCGCACGCGCAAGTACCTCCCCGACGGCGCGCATGTTATGGCGGACATTCTCGACGGAGACGAATGGCTGGAGCACAGTTGGCAGGTGGAGGACAACCAGAACGATAAGGATCCCTACAATACCTGGAACTTCGGGATACCAAGGCTGGGAGAGGCCGACCGCTACACTCTGTGTTGGGGCGAAAACCCGGCGATGAGTGATCCGGTACGCGTACGCTTTCGATGGCAGTGAGCTGGTTTGCTTCATCTTGTACGTGAGGTTGCTCTGCTCGGATACAATCAGTTTTCTTCAACTCGACAATGCAACAGGTGTACGCTTGGTATTCGCACCACTACATGAATGTGGGTTGGTTTTCCATGGAGCTGACGGCCGGCTGCCGTCTCGGCGATCCCTGCCCGGTTGAGACGTGGTTTTTCACCGAAAACACCACTCTCGCCTTGATCGACGACGAGAACGCGGCGTGCGGCGCCAAAGCCGCCCAAGCCGTGTTCGTGGGTAGTGACGCGGGCGTCGGCACTGTGAACGGCGGCCGTCCCCTTTACGCAGATTCCTACGCGTCCCCCCAGCGGGTGAAAACCAACAACCTGTTGACCCGTCCCGACGCCTTCCAGGTGTCCAACCGCTCCGACCCGAACTTCGGCACGGAGGAGGAGGTCCAGCTCTGGAGTTATTCCCTGCCCCGGTTCGAGCGGTTTCCGTCGCACCACTACAAGTTCTGCGAGGTGATCGAGGAGGTAGCGTTTGAGTTTTGCCGGGAGTTCTGGCACTTGTTCACCGGAGTGAGGAACGTCACGCTGAACAACGAAACCGTGGGCATGCACCTGCCGAACGTGACGCTTGGCCCCAACGAATACATTTTGTTCGAGGTGGACACAACCGCGGACAACGTCCCCGTGAACGTTTCGTTCAACCCCTGTGGAGAATACCCAAGCGAGTTCAACCGCGCGGTGATCTCGCCGAGAACGAACGGGACGAGCAACTTGCCGCCAGAGCACTTCACGGAGAACGGTCTGGTGAAGTTCGGGACCTTCGTCGACGCCGACACGGGGGCCGACGTGAGCGTGAGCGTGCAGCCAGGGACGGGGAAGCTGCTTTCGCCGTCCTCGAGTGGTAGTACTTCTAAAGTCCTCGCGTTCATCGAGAACAAGGACCCTGTCGCGTCTCTGGTCGTTTCCGGGCCGTACTTCCAGCGCAAAACCTGTGAGCTGGGAGCGAACTGCACACTCTTTTTGGACGGGGTGGGCAGCCGCGAGTCGGACTTCATCTTCCTGAGCAAGAATGCCACCCACTGCTCCGTGCCGACGACCATCGCCGACGCGCTGAATTACACGCGGGCGCTGAACGCGCTAAAGCCGGAGGAGCTGAAGGAGAAGATCGAGCAGCTGCAGTTCTCGCTCAACGGCCCGAGCGACGACCCGTTGGGCGACGGGTTTCTCTCCGCGTTGCCGATCGGCGAAAGCGAGTTCAAGAACGGAACGATCCCGCCGATCATCCGCGGCCTGCACACGGTGGTGCTGCCGGATTTGTCTCAGTCCGACGTGCTGTTTCACGACGAGCCCAACCGGTACGGGAAGAAGAAGCAGGCGGTCTACGAGCTGGGCATCGCGACGAAGGTAACGGCTGGGTATGTGTACGGGATCTGCGGATTCAACGACCTGCCGATCGGGGAGCTCGTCTTCATCGGTCCCGACATTGAGGACGGGGACGTCCGCAACTGCACGCTAGGCATGCCGTGCGTGGTGAAGGTGGAAGGCGCGAGTTTTTCCACCGACAACATGATTCTGCTCTCTCCGAAGGAAACCTGCGCGGAAAGCGATGGGTCGGGCGCGCAGCGCGACATGGAGTTCTCGGTCGCCGCCGTTTCCTCGCAGAACATCGCGTCCGATTCGGCGCTGTCGCACGTACAGTTGAACGACTTCATTTTCGACGCGATTCTGCGCGGCGAGCTCAACGGGACCGACGCGGCGGGCTACTACGCGAACCTCGAGCAAGCGGGCGGCGTCACGCTGGAGCACCACGTTAAGGCGACGCACTTGGACACTAGTAGTACCACATCAACCGCTTCCGCGAACGGCACCGGATCGAATGTGCCGCAGTATTCCATCGGCGCGACTTCGATCGAAGCGTACAGGAACAAAACGCTTGGCATTGGCGTCGCAGCGACGGTCGCGGCTAACGCAACGAGTGGCAACATGAACAACAACCAGGTGATCCACTACTTGAGAGAGCGAGCGTTGTTCGGGCCGTGGGACCAGCTTCTCAACCCCGCGGCAGTGACAGCGCTGATCACTTCTTCCACCCAGGGAGGGCAAGGGCAACACGCAAAGGCGCTCGAGATTTTTGACCTGAACGTGGGGTACTTTCCGCACGCGGGCCGGTTTAGCCTGTGCTGGGGCTACAACATCTTTCAGGGAATCCACCCGGTGGAGACGGAGGTTTTGGGGGCGGCGGTAGAAGTTGCATCCGGTACTACGTCATCGTCGGTCGTCGCGAGTCAAACGGGCGCATCAACCTCCGCCACCGCAAACGCGACCACCGCCAGCGGCAAAAAGGTGAGTTACACAACCACCGGGTTTCTCAACCCGCCTGGGAATACAATCGAGGCGCGCTACAACTTCCACGATTTTCGCTTGAAACTCGCCGACTTCTTCCTCTACGGCCCGCTGCAGGTGGCGACCAATTCCTTTCGGTTTCCACCACCGAACGCCACCGCCATCAACAGCAACCTGGCGAAGCCGCGTTTGCGCAACCAGTGGTTCGAGGCCGGCATTGACATTTCCTTCTCCATGTTCGGCGGCGTGAACAACGGCACGTTGTTCTGCTACCTCGCTCTGGAGTGCGAGATCGACGTTGATGGCGTCGGGCTCCGCGATTTTGGCGACGACCAGGGGTTGATGCTTGTGCATCGTGACGAGGAGTGCTACTCGGCGAAGAAGGAGGCGATCTTGATAACCAACATCCGCAACCCGACGAACGCGATGACTTACTTGGGCGAGGAAACAGATCGCGCCCCCGGCACGAACGGCTACCGCGCGAACACGGTCACCGTGCAGCGTTTCCGCTTCAACTTCGACCGATTGGCGGGCGCTGCGCCGGCGAAGAAGGGGCCCTATCGGATCTGCTGGGGCTTCACGGGCGCGAGGAAGAACAACGACGCGGACATGGCGCCGTTCGTCGAAGACCGCGTGCCGTACGGGGTGGAGATTGGGAGCTTGCTTGTGTTCGGGCCGATGTTTCGAACGTTCGACTGCGTCGCGGGGACGCGTTGCGATGTGTTGGTGGAGGGGACGGGGTTGTCCGCAGCGAAGAACCGGATTTTCCTCGTGAGCGGGGGCAACTGCTTCACGGTGATCAACTTTATGTACGAGTTCTACGTGGAGAAGTCGAACATCCCGGCAAACTTCGAGCTGGACGAAAACACCGCTGCGGCGAGCTTCTTCCACAGCGTCGAGTCGTATTCGACCGTGACCAACATCAACGAGGGGGGCGTGACGACGACTACGCAAAAATCGAACCTCCGGTACAGCGAGCAGTTTCTGTCTTCCGTGGACGTGAGCGCGGCGAACCTGCACGAGCTGAACATCACGCGCGTCGCGAACTACCGGCCGAAGACCATCCTCGTCGGGCCGGTGTCCGTCACTCCGGGACTCGAGATGGCGTCGACTCTGAACCAGTACAGCATGTCTGCACTCTCCGTCCGCGGCTCCGACCGCTTCGAAGCCTGCTACCTGGCGGATCTGGAAACCTCCCTGAACTCCGTCTCCTTCGGGTTCATCAACATCATCGGCCCGCGACCGGCCGTTGGGACGTACACGTGCGTGCTCGGATCGCCGTGCATTTTGGGCGTCACCGGGCTGCAGTTGAAACGCGGCGTGAACCTGCTCGCGATCAACCGCAGTCCGGAATGCAAGGAGGAAACGGTGCTGCAAATGCCGTCGAAGGCGTTCACGAACCCGGCCCTGAGTGGCTTCGACGTGGGGCTGGCGATTCGGGAGGGGTACCTGCAGTCGTGGGAGGATGCCGAATACTACTTCAACGCGGACGAAATCGCGGAGCAGGATGGAAATAGTAAGCAGATGACAGCCAACCCGAAAGACTCGACGAGCATCCATTACCACCATTTCGGGCTGCCTCTGGGGGACGCGGCAACCTTCGCGGGGAGCTACTACTTCTGCTGGCGCGATTCCCCGGGCCGGGAGTACACGATGGTGGGTACGGTGGACTTGGTCGCGCCGACGTTGGTAGAGCGCGAGCGCGCGTTTGAATGCGTCTTGGGCAGGGACTGCGGCGTTGATATCGCGCTGAACGGGTTCGGCGAAAACGCGAAAAGCGAGTTTCGCTGGGGATTCATCCCGGGAGGTGGTGGGGAAGACACGACGTCGTGCTATCACCCCGAGTTCGACGGACTCCTGCCGCAAGTCGACGATGCATTGAGCGGAGAAACAAGTCCACCTGGTGCGAAGGACGAGCCGCTGGAGATTGATTTTGTCGCGCGAACGGGATACTTCGAGGGGCTGAAGGCGATGCAGACGCTCGATTGGGGAAAGCAGCTGGAGGGCCTGTTGGGATCCGGTGGTAATGCCGACGAACAAGGGATGAACGGGAACAACAGCACTACGAGTTCGACTGGGACTGACGCGAACGCGACGGATGGAAGTGCTCTGGCGACGTCGGCGTCTGTCGTGAACGCCTACATGGACGCGTCTGTCACCGTTTCGTTTGGCGTCCCGCGGAACGCACGCCCCGGGCGGTACCTGTTGTGTTGGTCGAAGCAGGGTCGCGGTCACCGAATCAAAGTCGCCGAAGTCCATCTGCGCGGGCCGCTCTCTCAGCAATCCGACTGCACCCTGGGAGTGGCGTGCGGCCTAACACTCTCTTCCCCCACAACGACCAGCTTTACGCTGAGCGACCGCGTGAAACTGCTCACAACCGGATTTGGGGAAAATTTGAGCGGCACGAACGACGCGATCGCGAAGCTGTTTCTGGGTGCGGATCTGAAGGGGAGTTTGCAGGTCAACGTGACGTCTTCTGGGGAAGCGTTGGACCAGAACGCGACCGCTATGGCCGAGGAGATGATCTTGGAAGGGGTGTTCAAGGCGCAGTCGGACTTGTGCAACATCGGCGCCGATCTGCACTACGTGCTGCAAGTGGCCTACAACTCCACTTCTGCTTCCACTTCGACGGCCGACATCGCACTCGACCTGAGTCCTTTGATTCGTGGCAGCGTCGCGTACAGCCCAATCGCGAACTACACCGATTTGGACCTGCTCGCTGCCAGCCTCATCGCGGATAAGGCGCTTTTCCCGACCGAGGAGTCCGCTGGGTCGCGCATTGCGTTTGAGCTCGCGGATTTTCAGGACTACATTTCCGGGCCGTGGACGCTGTGCTGGCAGGCGGGGGAAGAGACCGGTACGGGCATGCCGGGAAATACTACTGCAGACAACACGGCGTCGAACGACAATACCACCTCCGGAACGACAGCAGCTGCGACGCCCGCGGCGCTTTGGGTCCCGTTTGGTAATCTGGACGTCGTCGGACCGACCAAGCAGCTGTTTAATTGCAACCTCGGCGCGCGGTGTGTGCTCGAGATCGCGGGATACGGAGCGAAATTTGGCGAATTGACGAGCCTTGTGATCGTGAGGAAAGTAAACGGAACAGCGACCACTGCTCCGTCGTCGCTCCGCGAGCGGCGAGCGCTGTCCTCCACGGAAGCATCGACGGGCCGGAGTTCGTCTTCTGAGAACGCGTGCTCCGGTCCGGATTGGCAAATTGTGTACGACGTGACGCCGGAGCTAACTGTGAAGCAGATCTCCCCGACGTTGCAGTCCGTGTCTGTCGATACCGCGTTTGCGAACCTCCCTACGCAGTCGGCGGATGCAGAAACGCTTTTTCTCTGTTGGCGCACTAGTGCAGCTTCGGGAGGCCCCCGCGGTCCTGCGTCGTCTTCCACCCCACGCGCGGCCGCGGATTTCACCCGCATCGGCTCCTTCGTTGTTTCTGGCCCCGTCGCGGCGGCCGACTCCTACCACGTCTATTGCGAGCTCGGCGATTCGTATTGCGACGTGGAGTTCCCCTATATCGGGACGGCTGCCGAGTTGCGCTCCAATTTGAAAGTCTCCTACCTGCAACTGCAGCCGATCGCCGGGGGGCACGCCCACGCGGATGCGCAGCTCGTGAACACCTGTATCGACGAGAACCGGATCGGGGAAAGCATCCGCCTCCAGAACGCGTTCCGGGGGAGCTCGAAGTACTTCGAAACGGTTACGTCTGAGTTCAAGCTGGGGGCGATCAAAGTCGGCGAACCGGTCGGCTGGACCGGGACGTACAGAATGTGCTGGCGGTCGAGCTTCGGGAATAGTGGTGGCGCGAGTGGTGGTGCTGGGGCAGCGGCGTCAGCAGCCGCCCCAGCAACTTCGCACGCCGGCCACAGCGAACAGTCGGGTGCGGCGGGGGGAGCATATAATTCAGCAGGCGGACGACAAGGGACCGCAATGCCGATGCCCAACACTATGAGCGCATCGAGCCCGAGCCACGGCGGGACTCAGCATTCTACTGCGCCGGCCTCGTCGTACCGTCAGCTGAGTACTTACGCCGCCACTGCCGCGGGAGACGACACGCAGGCCCGCTGGCGCGCCCAGTACAATGGCGTGAAGCGGTACGAATTTCAGACCCAGTTCGATGGCGCCGATTCCGGCACCATCTACGACATCGGGCGCATCACATTCTTCGGCCCGCTGGAGACTGACGTCTACTGCGCGCTAGGGGAGCACTGCGTTGCGGGCAACTTGAGTGGAACGTTTTGGACGAATGAAAACACTACGACTTATGACGCGGGGCTGAGTGCATTGGGGGTTGGCGGCGGGGTCCTGGGTAGAGGAAGCAGCGGCGGAGGTGGAAGCTCGAACGCAACTGCGACGAAGGGAAACTACCAATCCCGTGCGGTGAGCGTCGTGGTTCTGTATTCCGCAGCTTCCTCTGGCGAGCGCGAGTGCCGGCAGTCACAGCCCGTTTCCCTGTCGAACGGAATCAAGAACTCTCACTCTACAACAAGTAGTACTTCGTTTGAGAACCCCGTCGTTCAAACGGACACCACAGCCGGCGAGTCGACGTTTGTGTTCGGCACTCCCACGCGCGGGATCGCAGGCATCTACGCGCTGTGCTGGCGCCGGAAGGAAGTCTTCGGCCGCTTCCATTTGACCGGCCCGCTGTTTGGCAGTGCGCGCCCCACGTCGTGCCCGCTCGGTATCACGGACTGCAGGATCCGGCTCGAGGGTCACGAGTTCTCTGCTACCAACCACCTGCTTTTGAAAACGAACGGCAACCAGAACGGGCACGCGCAGGACGATTCCGCGCGGAAAACGGTCGCGTGGCTGGAGAAGGGCAAGAACCCGGTCCCCGTGCAGCCGGACCTGCGCCACCGGCTGTATTCGTTCGGCAGGCTGAATAGCGACGAGATCTCGCCCGGGATCTACAGCATGTACTGGGGGGAAACCGGTGAGAAACAGAGTATTTCCACCGACGTGCTGGTAATCCAGGGCCCGCAGGTGAAGTCGTTGACGTCGAAGACCGGGGACACGGGCTTTGTCTGCAAGCTCGGGGAGGAGTGTGTCGTGACGCTCGAAGGAGTGGCCCTCCAGAGCTTCAACCGGCTGAAGGTGCTCGCGTACGAGCGGCTCAAGCCAGTGGCGATGAGCACAGTCACGTCAACGTTTGTGTCCGAATTCGCGGCACGGGACGAGAACGGGACGATCCTCGGAAACGGGACGGACGTGTACGGGACTCGGACGAGCGTGGTGTACCAGTGGGCGCCACAGATCGCGGTTGAAGAGGAGGACGACGCGGCGTTGCTGGCGCAGCAGCTTCTGGGGACGGCCGCCGCTGGAAATGCGTCCAACGCAACGGTCCCAGCAAATTCCCAGCAAAACGCCACGGCATCCACGAACCTCGCGAAGAACATTTCCTACATCACCGACCCGAATTTCACCGTCCAGGAACTCCTGTCCGAGGCCGTGGAAGCGTCCGTCGACGGGTTCCTCGGCTTCCCGAAGAACCCGATCCAGCCCACGTCGATAACGCGCAATGCCGAAACCTTCAATTTCGGTATACCGTTTGCGAACGCCAGCCGGGACTACAGGATGTACTGGCACGTGGACTCGAGCAAGAACGAGATGGCGGGCATGCTGGACAAAAAGATTGCGTACGAGTGGATTACCGTGGGTGGGTTCCAAATTCTCGGCCCGGTGATTCCGAACGCAACCGTCACGAAAATTCTGCGGAGGTACGGCATGGAAGCAGGGGGGTACTTCTTCGCGAAGAACGACTCGCTCGAGGAAAATGCCGAAGGTGGGACGGTTGCTGCAGCCGCGAGCGCCAGTACAGAGGAAAGCCCAGGGAATGAGACGAACGCAACGTCGACGGGGAATGCGACTGGCGCTGCTAATGGCAATGCCTCTGCCGTCGCGTTGTTGGAGGAGGAGACCGAAGCGAATTCCACGGCGATCACGGAAAGCGCTGGCGGCGCGACCTCTCCCGCCGAGGACGAGAACGTGAAGGCCTTTGAGTTCCACAGTTGCTTCATCGGAAAATTTTGTAGCATCGCTGTGGATTTTGTCGGCGACAGAACCGACTTCGAAGCCGATAACTCGTTCAAAATACGCAAAACGTGCGGACTGAATGACACGTTTTTGCTGAAGCAGCACGCGGTGGATCCGCTGAAAGACGAAATCTTCTCCACTGATGACAACGACGTCGCTTACAGTGCGGGCCGGAGGCGACGACTGACGCACAACACGCCCACCACGACTCCTGCGCCGCTGCTTACCCCAAAAGGGCTGAGCTTCGTTCCGAACTTTCTCCCCTACGGGTACAGACCGACGCTGGCGGATCTAGCGCAGCAAGGCTACAACGAGTACACCCAAGCAAAGACTGGGTACATCTCCTACCTGCCCGCCGACTACCCCTCGACGGCGCGCAACGTCACCGGTTCGCAGTTCGAAAACGCGGTCTTTCCGGCGGACAGCAGTTTTTCGAGACCAGACCTTGTGTTCCCGCCGGTGGTGCTGCCGCAGGTGCGGGATTTGGTGCTGAAGGGGGGCTTTGCAGGAGCCGTGGAGGGACAGCTGGTGGACAGCGGCAGTGGTGCGGACTCGTTGTTGCGGGACTTGAGCAGCGAAGGAGCAACAGCTTCGTCGACCTCCTCGTTCAGTACAGATCTGCTTCTGAATTCGTTGGAGGTGAAGCCGAACGCAGAAACAGCTGCAGCGCTCGCGAACAGGACGATTTACCGCTACGAGTTTGGGCTGTCGACGTCTCTCCCCACCTTTTCCGAATACGAGCTCTGTTGGTCGAGCAATGAGGTGCTGCTGTCGCCCATGAAACTCTACGGCCCGCTGGATTCGAACCTAGGAAAGCTGCAGAATTGCGAATATGACTTTGGCGGAGCAGCAGCGGCTTCGGGGGACAACGGCACGAACGGTACGACGGGAGCCATAATAAACGGCACGAACGCATCTGCAGTAGCACCTGCACCAAGCTGCATGGTGAAGCTCGCAGGGGACTTCTTCCCAAAAGCCGCAGTGCACGAAGCGACGGCGGCGGGCGAGGCGGATATTAGCAGCGAGAACGATACGAACGCGACGTCATCTTCGGGAAGTGGTAGTGCACCAGCTGGAACTGGGTCGAACGCCACCGCTGACGCCGCTCCATCACTGGTGAATTTCGTGCGCATCGTGGATGACTACGACTGCAACTCGGCGAACGTGTTGTACAGTGGCAACCTCCAAGAATACAAATCGTCCGGTCGAGAAGAAGATTCAGCAACAGCATCAGCACAACAAGCTGCCGACGTGGCGTATGCCAGCTCTATGCTGGCAAAACCCCGTCACGACGAGTTGATGAACCCAACGGTTGTAGATCTGTCGATTTACAACTCGGGACAGGTAAATCGGCTGAACGCGTTCAATGGGTACGTTGTTCTCCCGCAGAACGAAATCGACGAAAACCAGCCCGCGGCGCAATTCGAAGTCGAGATCTCGGGCTTTCACAGGGCTGACAATTTGACCGTATGCTGGCAATACGAGGACACCACCAGCGGTAGCGGAGGTGGTTCACCCGGAACTAGTACCAATGGAAGTGCGATCACATCAGCCGATCCGTGGATTCGAGCCGGCTTCGTGACTTTCACCACGCCTTTCCAGTGCACGCTGGGGCGCGTGTGCGCCCTAGACGTCGCTGGTATCGCCCAGAAAGCAGTCGCTGGAAGCGGGGTTGTGCAGGCCGCGGTCGCTTCCGCGGCCGAACAAAAGATTGGACAAAGCAACGACACCGCGGTCATGAAAGCACAAGCCGCTGGCATCCTCCCCATCTACACGCTGTCGGAAGATCTGGACAGCTGCGCGTCGAATTCGAGCCGGTTCTCCCTGCTGCCCCCGCCTGAGACGATCGCCGCAGTGTCGGCGAAGATCGAAGAGACCATCGAAAAGCTGCTGGAAAACGACACTATGCTCGAGCCGGTCACCCCCGACGAGGCGTTGACGAGGCAAAATTCTGAGCTGTTGAGCGACGCGCGGCGACGGGCGGCCCTGCAGTCCTACGGGCTGGGAACGAGCGTTTTGGCGCTGCCGCACGCAGTCGGCGTGTTCGCGCTGTGTCTGTCGATTTCGCGGGTGCTCCTTTCCGCGGACAACTACACGACCACGAACGCGACGAATTATACGACGGAACTCCTGGCACCCGCAGCGCGGTACGGCTTCGTGACTGTGAACGGACCAACCGCACGGTACGACTACACACAAGAAGAACAGGCGAATAGTTCTTTCAAACTTCTCGACGCGCACACCCCGAATACGCTTGTCGACGCCGCGGGCCTTTTTCAGTCCGGGTACTACGACTACTTGAGGCTCCGAGCAGGCACGCAGGGGAAAAACACCACTTCCGAGGCTCTGATCCACTACTCCACGAATTCGGACGCGGAGTCGCTCGCCCCAGGTACTACGGTGAACAAAAACACCACACGACTCGCACGGCGGATGCCTTCCCCAAACTTCTTCCTCGGCGTGGACCAGGTGCTGCACGCGAACAGGCTGGGACTGACGCACGCGGAGTTTCTGCAGCCGCCAGCGGACGTCGAAATGGTGAACAACATGGGAAGCTACGTCGTGTACCCAGGCAGCGGCGTGCACGAAAGCGTCCGCACGCTGCTGGTGGGGGACTTCTTCCCACTGGAATCGGGAAGTGGCAACGGAACGGCGTCGCGTGGTTCTGCCGATGTTGAGAGAGAATGGAACGTCGTCCCTTCGTTCGCTGGCGTTGTGTCCGCGGGAACGGCCTTCTACAGCGACGACGTTGCCGCGGTGGAAACACCGCAGGACGTCGCTGCGGCAACAAGAACCGTGGCTGCGCCGCCGGTCGTTAAAACCGGTCCGGAAGCAGTTGAAGCCGCAAGTGGAACAGCTGAATTGGTAGAAGAGCCCGCGCTTTTCTCCGCTATAGTGACCGACGAGTCGCTCTTCTTGAATCACACGAGCTACGTCCGCGGTGTCGTCGACCCCACGAAGATCATGCTTGATTTCGCGGGGAAAATTGAGAATCGCACCAACTTCTACACGGAGAGAGGCTTTCTGCCAATAGCCACCGTTGATGTGAACGCTACGAGCATGCCGACGATTCTGAAGAACAGCAGTGTGGTACAAGTCAAAGTCCAAACGTACGCGTCCGATTCTTCGTCGATTGTGGTGTTCGACAAAAGGACAAACCGAACCGTGGAGTACTTCGTAGCGGGCGGAGGTGACATTGGCAGCAACAGCAACAGCACCACCGGCTCGCTGTCCGCATCCTTGCCGGTGACAGTGTGCCAGCTTGGCGAGATCTGCGGCGCCTTCATCGAGGCGGACACGACGATATCCGCGCTAGAAGCGAACGCGAACGGAAGGATCGCGAACGGACACCAGGTGGCGCGGAACGTGATCAACCTTTTCAACTACAACCTGAGCTCGTTCGTGACCGAAGACAACTTCACGATGAGCTTGAATGACCAAGAATCGGGAGTAAACGTCGCGCAGGAGCACCTGCTTCCCGGCTACGACGTGATTACTTCCACGTCGATAAAGATCTGCGACGCGCGCCACGAGCTGGGCCTGAATGCCTTGCTCGATCTCGGGTATGGGGAAAAGTTTTTGAACCCGGGGAGGTTCGACCCTGGCTCGGAGTTAGGGATAAAAGCCGGGTTAAACGGGCTGCACAGAAACGCGAGCTTGGTGGCAATCGACGAGAATTCGACCGACTTCGAACGGGAGGCGCGGCTGCAGTACGAATCCAACCTGCGGCTCTACGAGGCGTTCAAGGACGTGGACGCGAACGTAAATCTCGCACCGCTTCCGCTCGAAAACGAGATCACGCCGATCGGCGTCCTGCGCGAGGTCTACCTGGCTGACAATGATGTTACCTACCGCAACTTCGAGACGGAGGAGGAGCGCGCCACGGTCTTGGACAACGCATCCAAATTGCCGCAGGACTACTTCTGGGGGGACGTGGTGCACAACCGGCTGGGGGCTCCACTAAAGCAGAGGGCGAGTTTCGGGATCGTCGGGAGAGCAGACGTCAACATGCTGTTCTCACTGTGTTGGATCACGGAAAACACGGTGGTGGAAACCTCCGTGGATGAAAGTAAATTAGCATCTAGCACCAGCAGTTTATCTGCGGAGTCGGCCTACCTGCAGTCTGTGGTTACCGACGTTCGAAGTCGGCTTCCCAACACGACGGCGGACTTGCTTGCGTCGGATGACGCTACGGGAGGAGCGGCTGACGAGGATGCGGGTTCCGGCAATAACGGCACGAACAGCACGGCATTACCCGCACCCTACATCGACTATCTGTCCACGACGACCACCACCCCTCCCCCA
>RXOD01004910.1:0-17250 GCA_005223375.1 Amoebophrya sp. AT5.2
CCCCCGCCGCTTCGCGGCCAGTTTTAGGTCCGGCTGGAACACTTTTCCGTCCTTCCACCTCAAGTACTCGCCCTTATGTCGTGGCAGCCCGTGCATGTAGATGTACCCCTTGTTGCCTTCTCCATTTTTGCCGCTTGTTCCCCCGGCGGCCCCCGGGCCCCCCAGACCCTCCCCGCTCCCCTCCTCCGCAGCGGCTTTCTCCATCGCTTCCTGTTCGCGCTTGGCGGCCAGCGCTTGTTCGAAAGGGTTTTCCATTTGCTTTTTCAGCTTTTCCTGCGCCTTCTCCTTCGCGCGCCTCTCCCGCCGCAGCCGCTTTGCTTCCTCCAGCTGGTAGTCGCGGAGCACGGACCGCCCCCCCAGAAACATGTCGTGGAGAAAGCCCATCCGCTCGATCCGTATGAGAGGACCAGCTGGTAAGTTTCTTCTAGTAGGCAACTGGTACTAAAGTAACACAACTCCCGACGCCGTGCGTAACACAACTCCCGCGGCGTCTGGAGAGGAGCCGCTGGGAGACACAGCAGGGAGGTCGTGGAAAGTCAAAAAGTGTTGACTATCGTGGCAAATAAAGAGCCCGTAAGTAGGGCAAAAGAGGGCCCCGCCTTCATCTTCTAGCATGAAGATGATGAAGTAGATGGCGATCGGATTTATAGTTTTTCACTGTATTTTGTTTTTATAGCTGTTTGATGGTGGGTGCAAGCAGGCTTGCCGAGCGCCGCCTCTGCTCCTACATACTGCAGAGATTTCCTGAGGGCACGCGAAGGGGGCCCCGAAGACAGTAGCTACTAACTTATACTTAGTTACCAGCTGGTCCCCCCATAGTCCGAACCGGCTCCGGAACTTGATGAGTCAGACCGGAACCGCCTGAACTGCTGCTCGAGCCACCGGCCTGAACCAAGCCGGCAGCGGCCACGCCCCCAGGTACTATCAGGCCTGACTGATGCTGTAGCAGTATGGGTTCTCCAGTTGCGCTACTTGCACCGCCGGAGGGAGTATGATCACCGTCCTGCAGACGATGGCCCAGCTCGATCATGGAGTGACCACCGGTCTCGTGGATAGCATTCACGTTGTGGCCCTCGTCGGTATCATCGTCGTCAGTTGGGAAGTCGTTCAGATCAGCCGCGCGAGGAAACTGCTCGAACGCACTGCGATTGGTGCAGCGAAACAAACTCTGCGGATCGTCGCCCTGGTGTGACCGCGAGATCGTGATCGACCGAGCGTAGAATTCTATTCCTCGATCATCGAACTGTTCGTTGCAAAACGTTGAGTACTCAACACCATGTGCATCCATTAATTTATAGGTTGTAAACTCATACCTTATTTCATTGGTGGAAGTACCTCTTTTTCTTCCTCCATTCCCGACTCGTTTGTTTCGGAGCCCCCCTCGTCCAATCGGATCGTGTTTGCGAAGGGGAAGAAACTGGACGCCGTGCCGCCCATCCCTACCGGTACGGGGGAGGAGCCGTCGGTCTTCGCGAAGCGCTTCCGCGAAGCATTTCTTTTTCGACCGGGTGACGCCGACCTGGGAATCAAAATGCCGCGTGGCCGCGACAGTTGCAGGGTCATGGCGCGCAGCTCACCTTCGGACAAACGCCGGGAAGGGTGCTTGGTCGGCGACGAAGAACTCATCATCCGCTTCGTCACCATGTTGCGCGCATCCACATCCTGCCAAGACAACATAACGCAAGGATATCTTCAAGGGCAATAGAGATACAATCGACCTGTTTCTTTTGATGTCGTTGTCATTCTCAGCTTCCGTTCGTTGTAACAAGAACATCTATACCTGGACGACGGAGCGTATCTTCGCCTGGCAGTAGGAGGCAAAGGCAGCGAGAGACCGCGACCGGGGCCGGCTCCGCATATCGCGAGGCGACGTCAGCTCCAGCGACGCGATCTTCTCTTGCAAAAAATCCACGTCCATCTTTGAAGCGCAAAGTCCAGGTTTCAAATGTCAACAGTTCGTTGCATCTGCAACTGCATTATACGCTTTTTATTTATTTAACACAAAGGATAGGCAGATCATGACCATACTTACAAACGCAAAACATAAATTACTTTTCAACTTATCAACGCGGAACATCAAGAAGCACGACGATCATCAGACCACGATCACGATGTCGACGATCAATCTCAGTGTGAGTCACGATTCCAAACGAACCTCCTGCCTCTGTCTCTGCGAGAACCGACGAGAATTTCCGCGAAAAAGAGAATACGAGAGCGGCTCTCGTGCCAGAGAAAACACGCGGTCGAAGGCGACAATGCGTACTCTTCTTGCGCACCACCTTGAGTCCATCATTGGTCGCGAGCGAAAGCTGCCTGAATACGAAGGACCTCCGCATCCCGCTCCGGGATACGAGGCGTCCTAACCGCGCACCGTCGCCCCGGTGACCAGTTTTTTCAGTTCTTCATCCACGTAGTCTTGGCTCATGCAGGCATTTGGCCTGTCGCTCCCCAGCACGCCGTGCCTCGCGAACCCAAGCCTTTCGAAAGCGCCGTGCCTCCGCAATGCGGTAAACGCGAGGTGCGAGGCCACACCGAAACACAGCGCCACCAGCACATAAATGCGGACAATAGGACGCGCGATGAGTTCCTTGGAGGCGACATGATCCGCGAGGAGGCCCTCCAGATCCTCCTGCTGGGAGGTGGCCCGGCGGGCGTCGAGGGGCCGCTTGCGCCGCACTTGCGGGTATTCGGAGTCCAAATGATCCATCGTCCTTTTCTTCTTCTTGCGAACTGCACCAGTTTTGAGCTACGTAGCTGTCTTCATAACTCCAGAATGAATTTGAACTTTACTGATGCAGAAGCCGATGTCGCGATCGATCACTTTTTTTTTCCGCGTTAGCGATTGCAGCGATGGCGATCAACAAGAAATATACAAGAATTCGTGTTTGTTAAGTGAGGAAACGCGAAAGCGTCCGTCTTGATCCATCCCCATATGAATGCCCAAACAACCGCAGCTGCGCTTATTTCATTTTCAGCTCAACGCGAGCCGGTGCCGCCACTTCCCTGCCATCACCTCCTTTGCCTTTCGCGAAGGGATGATCCAAATATATGATGATGTTAATCTTGCGGCGCTGACGCCTTCGATTTCCCGCACTGCTCTTCTCCAAATATATAACCCACTGAAGCGCACGACCACGTAATCCCGCATTCCTGTTGGCACGCAACGACCCACGACGACACCTCCATCCACAGACTCAACCACAGTAAGAGCTCCAGTGGTGAAAACTCTCATCAAAACGATAGATTCTCGTGCCTGCTTCGAGGGTCCGCGGAAGCGATGCAGAGGTTCCCAGCTGCTTCTGGGTGCGCGCAGCAGCACAACTGTCCCTCTTTTAACACTTGTTCCTTTTAAGTCAGCGCGCGCCAGGGCGACGCCATGCATGCTTCGAAAATCCGCGTTCGTAAATGGGGAAAGTCGAAGTTGATGTTACATGTAGACGTCAACACGAGTTAGTTTGGCTACAGCGAAATAGATCACCGCCTTCGCCTCCTCAGCTACCGGAAGTAGACTGCGCTGGGGTCCTCGTGCTCCGGCTCCGCGGTTTTCAGCATCGCGTTGGGGACCACGAAGGCCGTGGTGGTTTCGTCCCGCGCCGACCAGAGCAGCCGCTCCAGCTCCGGGCCCTCTGGCTGCGCTTTGATCTGGTTTTCGATACGCACTAGGTCCTTTTCCTTCTCGGCGAGATGGAGCTTTCGCCGCCGCAGCGCCTCCATGTCCTGCTCCACCGACTGCAGGCCGGTCCCCACCCGTTCCTGGAAGTCGTCCATGGCCCTCGCGCGCGCGCTCCGGTTGTCCCCCTTCTGCAGCAGCTGCTTGATTGTGCTCAAGTCCCGCTCCACGTTCGCCTTCAGCGCGGTGTGGTGGACCTCGGGCTTCACCATGCGGACGTGACGCAGCTGCGCCGTCGCGACCTGCTCGCGAGCCCGCGCCTGCTGCAACCCCTCCTCCAACAAAGCGCGCGCCTCAAACTCGCGGACCTGGCAGTGAGCTATGTGTTGGCAATAAATCTGATTCGTCCTGCTCTGGACGTCGAGAATAAACACCAAACAATGGCATGATGTGTTTGAATTCAATTCATACCAGTGGGGTTTTGTCGACAGCTTGCCACATTTTTTCTGCGCGCGCGATGATCTCTGCCGCCAGGTCCCCAACCTTGCGGATTCGCTGCGCCTCCTCCCCGTCTCCGCCGCCCCCGGCCGCCAAAGCAGCCATGGACTTCTGGAGCGAGGCCTCGTACTGCCTGACCCATTTCGAGCCTCTTCCCGCCCCGAACCGCTGCGCGTCCGCCGCTGCCTGCTCCCTCCGACTGCTGCTGCCGGGTGCGGGGGCTGGGGGCCCGCTCGAGAATGCGCCGGTTCCGGCTTCTGCTGCCCCCGGGGGTGCGCCTGCGAATGACGCGGAGGAGCTCGAGCTGGGAGTAGGACCCATGCCGCAATTGCTGGTGCTGTTATTTTTGCCGGAATACAACTGCGAACCGGACTGCGCAGCTTGCGAGGCGCGGAGGGGCGGAGCGGCAGGAGGTCGCATCGGATTCAGCACGCGCCCGCTGAACGCATCACCCGAAGATTGCTGCATCCGATGATTGATTCAGGAAGAGGTAGAGGCTTGCGAATGACCTATAAGCAAGTGCAAGAGAAAGAACAAGTCGTGCGCGGAATAGTATAGCCTGTAAGAACAGATGGGATCCGCTCTACAAAAAAACTCGCAGGGTCGGCGTCGTCGTCGCGATGCTGAAATAAAGAAAGTGAGTTCCAATTAAGATATTCGATCGGCTGCGTATTCCACTTCCTTGTCGATGAACCTGAACGCGTTCTTCCACGTCAAAAAATTGATTGATTGATTTAGTACGAAGGAATGCTCACGGTCGCGGTCGGTCTTCGGAGGGACTAAAATTAAATCATAATCTTGTATCAATCTATCACGCCTAGAAGATCCTACTTCTGGCCTCGGAATACACACACGAAGCGGGAGGGGTTCGATTTCACCTTCAAACACGATGATAGCGAACGCGGTGGCTCTCTTTCTTTCGACTACTCACCCAACTCCTCGAGGTTGTTCCGATGACACGGCACGGACAGTGAGTCACTGTTGAACGCATCCCAGGGCCGCCCGCAGGGCAAAACTTGTGCCCGTAGCGCCAGCTACACTTCCTTGTTGTTCTACGGTAGAACTTCTAGTTCTACCAGCACGTTTTTATTATTCAGCAATTTCGCTTTGTCGTTCTTGAGGTCGTTGGAAACTTACTTGACATTATTCATACATTGCAGAGTCGCTTTCAGAGCTGGGTGCAGCTTGAAATGATGAACCTCCTCCAGAAGTGCATTTTACTTAAATACGTCATCGAGTTCGCTGCTGCGGCGGCAGCCGTGAGCGCGATATCAACAGGCGTGACCAACACCATCTTTATCATCTGTGCGGCGGTCGGCACGATGTCCCCAATCGTTATTAGCTTAAGTGAGGGATTGTCGAGCTCGCTGCTGCGGCGGCGGCCGTCAGCGCGGTATCGACGGGCGTGCGACACTGCGGGCAGTGCCCTCGTGACTCGAGCCACTTTTTCAGGCACCCGCGATGGTACATGTGGCCACACGGCAGTCGCTGCACTTGCGCGCCGCTCACCCTTTGATCTGCACTTCCGCGCGTTTCACCTTCTTCATCGTCACGCGGAGCCTGTTGCTCCCGGTCCCCGTCCGCCGGAAGCAGGAGTTCGAAGCAAATGGCGCACTCCCTTTCCGAACCGTGAATTTCCCGGGCGGGCACCTGCAAGAAAAATAAATAACACGAAAGATAATTAACAGCTGCACCGTTGTGAATGTGATAGATTATGCATGCCTGCAGCTATCACTTGGCCCCGTACGACCGGTCCTGTATATGATCATACGAAATGTGAAGCAAGTAGAAATACCAGCGGTAGCGTCTCGATGATTTTCGTGTCCGCTGGCGCGGCGCGCAGGGTCTCGGCGTGATGGGTTCCCAGTCCTCTTCCGCTGGCCCGAGTGGCGCTTCTGCCTCTGCCTCTGCTCGGTCGGGACCGTGATCGCTCCCTCGAAGAAATTCCGTCGCCAGCCGCGAGACATGCCACCTGCTTGCAGAGTCCGCACACGGTCGCGATCCCGCTCGCGCCCCATGCTGGGTCTCCTCCCGCTGCCGATGAGGTTGAGGAGGAGCCTCCGCTGGGAAAGTAGCGCTGCCGGGCCTTGCACCACCCCATGCCGGGGAGGGGACCAAGGTACGCCATCAAACCGGTTAGCTCACGAAAGCGGCGACGCGGAGCTGCCTCGGATACTGAGAGAGCAACGCGAAGACCGGCCCGTGGTATTTCTGAATCGCGTAAATCAAGTGTCTTACCACCAGAAACAGCAACATGAACCACATCAAAAAATCCGTAAACTCGAACGCGACCACGTCGGGCTTCTCCGCCGAGCCCTCTCCGCCGAGGCTGGTAAACATGGATGATGTCTAAATAGTGGATGAAAGAACGTACCAATTTAGCATATCTGCTTCCACTACTCGAAGATGCTACTTTATCCGTAAGAAGCGCCGACGCCGGTAGCGCGAGAGAGTCACTGTGCGTTGCTTGATCCGACGGATTGCTATCATTGAAGAAGGTGTGTGTTTCTGTTCTTGACGACTCATTGTGCGCCTCCATGCTAACTTCGGCATGTGGGCTTCTTTACGCAACATCATCAATCTGAAAGAATTCTCACTGCACACCGATATTTATCGATCGAACAAGCTATCATCAGCGACGCTTCCGCTTCCCGCGAAAGTAACGGTGATCTCGGGATTTTTTGAGGAGTGCGGCTTGGGATCTCGGAGATCGACCACAACTTCGTCCCGAAGTTTTGAAATACAAACATGGAAAGCCGCAGCTTTCGCGTTCGCACCGCCTTCTCCTAGCCAAGCGATGAATAGGGGAAGACACAGGAGCAGAAAGTGACCGAGGCGCGAACGGATCCGATAATAAGTACAAGTCACTGCCTCCGCACAGTTGGCAAGATCTTCAACTGCTTACTTCGTCAAAAGCGGCACACTCGCACCACTCCAACTGCTGTTGCTGAGCATGAGCTGGACCTGGAGCTGCGTAAAGTATATTAACTCAAGACCGCCGGGCAAGTACTTTCTTAACTTCAATGAGTGGCGTCCTGCTGCTGTACATCCGCCGCCAAAATGAAGAATTGCAACCTCCACCCTCATTTTGAACGCCCCCACCCCCAGCTCCATCGCCCTCGCCAGACCGGTGCCCGCTTGATATGCTACTCCACCGCCCTCGCAACGACCCCCTCATGACTTAATAGGCATCGGGGGTTGCGTCTGTGGGCCCTTCTCTACCCGATGACCACACCGCAAGCACCGCGCCGACGACTGCAAGAGCGACCACCACACCGATGACCACGCCGATAGTGCCTGCTTGTTCCGGGGTCGTGTCGTCTCCCTCTCCGGGCGTAGTGGTCGTGGTCGTGGTCGTCGAAGGCGGGGTCGCGCTCGTGTCTTCGTAGATCCATATCCCGCAAATTGTCAGGATGGAGGCTGGGGCGGGGTAGTGACTCGCTCTTTGGGTTATGATCATCATTCCGCGTATCCATCTGCCGATCACAATCTCCGTGCCGGATTCTGGTCCAGACGAGTTATCGATCTCCGAAAGTTTAAAGTCGCAGCCGCTGTCTGGGTCTGCGCTCGACGGTTTAGTACCATCCACGGAGAAGCGCACGCAAGCGCCGTTTAGCCGATCTTTCGGACCCGGGTCGCGGTTCCACAGTCGCACCGTGGACACGTAGTGGAGATTCCCATCGGCGAACTTCACAAACCAGTACCCGGGCTCGGCGACTTCTTGGCTGGTGTGCGTGCAATCCGAGGGAAAAGTGTTGCTGTCGCCTTCGTTGTGCGACAGTGGCTTGTCCCACGTGGCACCCAGCCAGTCGGTGCTCTGCTCCCCGTCGAGCTCATTCCGGGGGACACGTCTCGGGCCGCTCCTCTGCTTTTGCAGCTCCGCACCGGAAGAAACGTTCTGCTTGTAGTTCATGGTTCTGGCCCCGAAGGTGGAATTTGAAGCAGAAACATGTTGCCAAGCGTCCTCGCCTTTCGGCGTCCTCGCCGCTCTAGCGACCGGCTGTGTCTGGTCCTCGCGCTGAAGTGGCGGCCACGTAACCGTCGACTCGCCTGCTGCTTCCAGAATCGCAGCGCCGATGACGCCGTGCCGCGGCTGTGACGAGGACGCGACGTTGCGGCCGTTCAGGCTACTCTTCTCCGTCTCTTGTCGCAACAAATGGGCACTGTCTATGCACCAAACAGATGGGACCGCGGCACTGGCCACGAAACGGCTGAACGTGTTCATGTTCAACAAGAACAGATCACCATCGTGCTAAGGCTTGAAGGGAGTCGTGTGAAGCAAGGGTCATCTTTAGGGTCTGCAATTGTGTGTCTCTACTGTTCAGCAAAGTTTTTCACTGGATTTCACGCGCCGGCACTCATCTGGTTCCAAAAGAGAACGGCTAGCGACATCTAGTGCCGACCTGTCCCTCTGTTTCATGCTCATCCCTCCGAGAAAAGCGAAGTCGGTAGAGCACCCTACCAACTCGAAGCGAATACTTTTTATCTTTATTCCTCCACGATTATACTCGGTCGAAAAAACTCGAAGCACACAACTACACCATCCCTCCTTGTTTGAAGCTGGTACAGAAAGACTTCGGCGCATTTTGACTTGGCTTCGTCGCTTACTGCTATTCAACAAGAATAGAAAAGTTCCGTCTTATAATTTCGCGGATCATCTGCTTCTGCTACTTGCTCCGTACTGAACTTATACATGCTCTTCTGGACCGGTCACTGACTTTAGCTTTACTTTGACACTGACTTGTCCCCTCCTGCCACTCGGACAACGACACGCAAATTCTTTCCGCGTTTTTCATCATGCCGCTTCTTATGGAGTTCTGCACTCATCTTCACCTTTCCTCGCCCGCCTTCGGCTTCGCCTTTTCCCCTTAGTTGCCTACTTCTCTCCCTTTTTCCCTCCGCCGAGACTCCGGATTTTCTGTGTTTCCAAAACGAGATTCCGCAGCGACATTTTTTTCTTCCGCCCCCTAATCGGGCTCTTCCTCTTTTTCGATTCTGGCGTCCCTGTTTCTCGGTCCGCCAATTCGGGGTCTACTTCTTTATCCGCGGCTTCTCCCAGTTCGGTTTCTGTTGCACTTGCCAGCACACCACTTCCACCTTCTGCCTTGTCCTTCGAAGACCCGTCCGCTTTGTCCTCCTCGCCACGACCCCCCACGAAACAACCCCCCCATTCCTCCCCGGTAGCCGCGACCACGCCACCTAGTTCCTCGACGTCGCGATCCGCCACGGGCTCTGCTAGCGACCACGTCCATTCCGCCGTGCCGTCCGGCGCGAGGCAGATTTCCGCGCGGATGAGATCAGGGAGCGGCACCAAGGGCTTCGAAAGCCGAGTCGTGGTCCCCTCGCCCTCCTGCTGATCCGATGTTTCGTTAAGATCGCGGTCGTCCTCCTGCTCACCATCTACTTCTCGCGCTCCCTCCGCGCCGCCCACCTCGTCCGCGTTCATCTCGCCGGCCCCTCCGCCATAGTAGAGCTTCCGCATCGCTGCTTTGTAATTCGTCCTTTCGCTCAGCACCTCGTACGTCGCTCTTCGGTAGAAGGCCGGGTTCCGCTCCCGAACGCCTTCGCGTTCCAGCCACCGCACGCAGCGCTCCGGCCACGGCGTCACCGGACAGGGGACAATCAGGCACCGCGAGAGCGCCTCGTCGCGGCGGCGGACGCCCTCAACGACGCCGCGAACGTCCTCTTCGAACAACTGGAGGAAAAACTTCTCGTAGTCGCTCCTCAGGCGCGCTCCTTTTGCGCCCGACTGCTTCCGATCGGAATTCAAATCGCGAAGGGCGGTCACCAGCACGGACTCGCTGTCGACAGACGGGAGCTGTCGAGGATGCCCGATGCGAGATGAAAGTGAAACGAACCGATGCCTTCACGTTCTTCAGCGTTAAGTACAAAACTGAACCACTTGGACATTCGCATCGACTACACTTTGAAATTTGGTATCTGCAGTCGACGCCTTATCGTGGGGGAACTGCGACTGCCACTGCAGAAGCAATAGGTATAAGTACCTGCAGTGCCCTCGCGAGCACGCGCAGGTCTTTGAACTTCCAGCGCACAGAAGTGTCTCCGTCCCCGATGTTCATGCGGAGGTGCACAAACGTCTTCCCGAGCCGCTTCTTTGCGCACTTCAGCACAGCAGTCTCCACCTCGAGGCCGTACCCAAGCTCGGGCGGGAACAAGATCCACGCGTAGCCATCGACCAGCGCCACGTCGTTGTAGAAGCACTCGCTCGTGAAAAAGCTGTGCTCACCGTGCTCCGCGCTGCTGTCGTGCGCGTTGTTCAGCACTTTCCACGGCCTGCGCGTAGGAGTACAAGCCGCCGTCAAATCGGCCGCTGGCGCAGCTTCTGCGGCGTCTCCTTCCGCCTTCCTCCCCGCGCCGTTTAGGTCGATCACAACTGCTTGTTCATCTTCTACTGCTGTTTTCCGCAGTCGCAGCTTGCCGTCGCGGATTTCGAGCCACTGCGCGTAGTTTTCCACCCTGCATAGGTTCGCGTCCAACAGGTCTTGGACGGTGGCGGTCGGCCCAAGCAGCCCTCGCAGCCGACACGCGTGCGCGATTTGCTGCAGGTTGGTGTACAGGTCCAGCTCCTCGGTGCTTCGACTACTTCTTGTCGACAACAACAGTGTGGCGCACACCAGCACCTCGTCGCCCGAACTCAGCCACGTTGCGCGCACGCGCGCTGGCACTTTTGCGTAATACCCTCCTTCTTCTCGTCCTCGTCGCCGTCCCCCGAATGCATTTCGACACGAGTCTGCTTCGGCCGTCGGGATCTCAATCGTCAGTACACCGGGAGCCCCTGGATATCGAGATGGAGAGGGGCTACTTTTGCTCGCTCGATCGTCGGCATCGCGCCACACGCACAGCTCGTGCACGAAGTCCGTCTCCGAGCTGGTGGGGAGTCGTTCCATCGCCACTCCACGATCAGCAGCAGCATCCTCTTCAGCATCCTCACCATCCGCCGACGATGACGATGACGCTGAGGTTGACCCCGCCGCTGCCGACCCCGACGTCGACCCCCCCAGCAAATGCAGGCTTTTGCAGAGTGTGAACCCCGGGTGGGCCGTCTGTGCCTCGGCGTCCGTGGTCGCGCCCGTGGCCGTCCATCCGCCCGTCACTCCCTCCTCGGCGGTGACGCCCAGGTCTTTCTCCACATTCACGCACGCGATCAGAAGTTGTTTCTTGCGGAAGGTCTTCTTCTGCCACCGGTCGCGAAGCAGGTTGCGGCCCAGTTTGAACAAGCTCAGGCTAGGATTCGACGAGGAACAGGAGCTGCCGGGGAGAAGTGAAGGTACGGCTGGTGACGTTGCTGCTGCTGCTCCGGGGGAGGCGGTGTGCACCTCCAGGTGGGTCGGACTAAGAGAGGGACTCGTACTCCCGAGCGATTTCGACGCCCGCCGCATCTTGTGGTACGCCGACGACTGCACGCCCAGCGTGCTGTGAGGAGCTGCAGCTGCAGCGGTGGTTGGACTTGTACTTGATGTTGATGCCGCGCCGCTTGCAGTTTCCCCCAAAACGGTTTTCCCGGCTGCCGCAACAACTGGCGACGCGGCGGTCCCGACCGTGGTCATGCGCTTGCTCCGCTTCAGAGCCGCCACCGCGGTTGCCGCGGAGAAGAGGCTGTTCCTCCGCAGACTGGTACAGCTCATCTGCTTCTCGTTCTCGTTGTCTGCTTCCGCATAGGCTTGCTGCTCCAGAATCTGGTCCCACACCTCTTCGTCGCGCCGGTCCTGGAGGATTTGGCTCTCCAGGTACTGCCGCTCCGTCCGGAAAAAGTTCGCCACCACCTCCGTACTCTCCAGCAAAGGCGGGGCTTCGGGTTCGTGGTCCACTTCTGGTGGCACGTCTGCCGCGGGCGAGGCTCCCCCCGCTCCTCCGTCTTGCAGCTCTTTGGCCTGCCCTTGAACTTCCGCTTCGAGTTGCAGTCTCGCTTGCAGGATCTTTGTTCGTTCCTGCTCGCGCTCCGCCTCGGCTCTTTGGTCGTCCTCGAGCTGGTCTGCCGCGCACCGGGCGTGCGTGAGCCACGAACGCATTTTCGACAGCAGCCGCCGCCGGTGGAAGCTACGCAACACGCCCATCTCCTTGTTGAGCAGCGCCCCGGGGAACCACTGGCGGTCGTGGTCCTCTTCTGATGAATTCCCCCGGAGCTGCGGCGGCTCCTCCCCCTCATCCTGGACCAGCAAGTCGAAGTCATCTTCAACATGTTCCTCAATATTATACCCGTCCTCCTCGCTTACGCTGTCGTCTCCGGCAGATTCAAGCTGCGTCGCGGAAACGACGTACCGAAAGAGCCGCCGCACTAAATCAGCCGCCTCGGCCGACCCCCCCTCGTTCTCGAACTCGCACTCGTCGATCTCGATCCGATCAAGAACATCGACAGGAGAATTCTCGGCCTCGACGGGGCACGACAGGGGGCCATCCTCGACGGCTTTATGTTTATCACCCAGCATATCGTCCACAAGCCCGCCTCCCAGGTTCGCGACCACTTGTTCCACCGACCGCCGCCAGATCGGATATTCCCCATCTTGGACTTGATCCCCCGCATTGGCATCGGGCAACAACTCGACCGACCTCCCGGAGGAAAAGGTGCGTATGCTTTGGAGGATTCGGTCGCGGGTTTTCCGGCACTTTTCGACCAGGGAACGGCGATCCGGCTCCAGGTCCCCGAGGGCCGTGATGGCGGCTCGCCGACGCATCACTTCCGCCCGCTTCGCAGCGATCGTGTTTTGCAAACTGATAATGCGCTCCTGGTCTAGTAATTTTTCGCCCTCTACGAGTTCTCGTGGTTGGCTGGTGCCCGTCAGGGACCCCGTGCCGCAACTGGTGCCAGCGAAGGAGGCCGTGCTCGTGTTGCGCTGCAGAAACAGATCCTCTCCGTCGGCTTTTCCTTCTGCTTTCCCTTCCTCTTCGTGGGCTTTTCCTTTCTGCTCGTCCTCGTCGGCGAAAAACTCCCCCTCTTTCGGATGCTGTTCCTGCAACTTCGCTGTTCCTGCAACTTCGCGAAGTCGTGGAGGTTTACTCCCTGCGACTTCTCGCGCCAGCGCATCGCGCTGCTGCCGCAGGGTCGCCACGCGAAGGCCGTACTGGCGCTTTGCGTTTTCGTTGATCTCTTCCAAGGCTCGCAGCTGCTCCGCGTCCTGCTTCTGCCGCTGTTTCTGCCGTAAGATCTCGTGTTGCAGCTTTGCGGTGCGCTTGCGGTACGCGCGCTTGCGGTCCTCGGCGGCTGCGCTCGAGAGCAGAATCGTCGAGGGTGCGGGCGTCTCCGACAGCAGACGAGGAAGAAACGCCTCACTAGCGCTGGTGGCTGTTGTCTCGCTCGTCCCCGTCGGAGCAAAAGCATCCCCCGACGTGGGTGCAGCCGCGCTCATCATGACTTCATCAACGAAGATGGGAGTGATACGATTGTGGTTCCGCTCCCTTCGCTCCTCACCGACTTGATGTGGACATAAGGCGAAGTATCCTTACGGTTAGGACGTACCTAGTATGTTTTCAACGTCCACTAAGGTGCTCGAATCGACGTCGGCTTGGTGCTTGCAAACCATGCACTCGTTGCCTCTGAACAAGCTTTTTCCTCCGGACAAGCGCTTTTTCAAATCTCACGGGAAACGCCCATCTCCTTCTTTCGCGCCAAAAAATATCTTTCTATGCACCGTTTTGTCTTTGTCCCTGCAGTTGCTGAGCAGTAGAAGCAAGTACCAAACGGATTTCGATTGCCGGGAGGACTGCAAACTTAAATCAGTGGCACATAGCTCACAGATAGCCATCTCGGTGTCTCCAGCGCTCCAGTAGGCTTTGGTATCGGCACGGAACAGTGAAGCCGCGAAACTTGTTTTGCCCGATGCAGAGCCACATCATGATTTGACGGCGGCTACTGCAGTCGGGCGCCCCGAACCTCTCCAACGTCTTCGCATAGCTCCGGTCCTTGCACTGGTCTTGAAATTCGGCAAAGAAGGTCCGCAGTGCTTCCTTTTCCTGGAGGAGGAGTGGATGTTGTTCGGCCTCAGCAGGCATGCGACATTTGAAATAAAGTGAGAGACTCGAACGAGAAAAAGAAAGTCAAAGTACATAAAAAAAAAGACACTTATATGCAGTTGAAGTTCGATTACCTCTGCCGTGGGATCCTCCGGCGCGTATGCTGCTGTGGTCCAGAGCAGCAGCCACTGCGCGCCGCAGACTGTGTTTGGCGCATTTGTGCAATTGTTGTAATCGTTCGGCTCCACGTCCCCACTGTTCGGCTCCGCCTGCGCGCGCTGCTCTGCAAGGACCGGCACTGCATTCGTCCTTGTCCTCCCCCGCGCGCGCTCACTTCGCGCCACGCTCGCCCCTGGAACTACAACTACAGGTACTACAGCTTCCTCGGAAACTATCGTTTTTGTTCTTGGCGCGCTCTCTAAATCTGGATCTGGATCTGCCGCTCGTGGTCGCTTACTTCCTCGTCGTAACGAGTCGCTTCCTGGGCCCGCGGACGGACACCACCAACGGATGAAGGTCGAAGACGAGGGGCCCGGTGGCGAGCAGTCACCAGGAGGCGCGGAAACCGCACTGATATGCAACCACTCCAGCATCCGATCGAGCAACATCTTATGTATTCTATGGTGCCTCTTCTGCTATCGTTCCTACTCAAGATCAAGAACAGCAACACCGTATGGGTGGCGCAAATTAATTTGGAAGTGCCCTGCTCACTCTTTGCTTTCTACTCGCAACGACTGCGACTTTACTTTACGCACTAGCAAGCCAAGTACTTGTTGGGGGCTTCGAGTTCGCGGAGGAAGGCAACTAAAGCGGATGAACAACGGTACGTGAATGTGAAGATCACAGCACATCATAAAGTTGGACTCGGTTGGTTTCTAAGCTTGCGCACGAAAGCAAACGAAAAAAACTGCGCCAGCCATCCACGACACGTAAATGAACAGGGGAGCTTTTGAACAGGATCGCGCCACCTCGCCTTGCGCCCTCCTAGTTGCGTCCTTTTGGTAGGGGTAGCATCGGCGGAGTAGTGACAGCAGAACTGACTTTGATCTTCGAGGATCCTGATCTGGATCAGAAACAATTTAAATGGATGCATTCCTCGCAGAAGTTTTTGGAAGTCCAGCAGAGAACAACCAACTCTTGGGCACCATATATATTGGCGGTAAGGTTCGGTGGCTCAGTCGCTAGCACACTGCAGGTGGTGGCTCAGTCGCAAGCTTACTGCAGGCTGACTGGTGAAAGGCAGCGAAGGCCAAATAGAGCACGAAGGCTGTACTACGCTGGCGCGGACAAGAGCTAGGGAGCCGCAATAAGTCACGGCGAATCAATCTTAGCCGTAAGCTACATAAAATAAGTACGTTGGTGTAGGGTCGACGACGCGAGTAACTCGACGAGTCGAGAATTCACTCTGACTCGTTGAGACCGCGTGCCCGGCGGGCGAACGTCAAACTAGTGATCTACTATTATGTCCGTACCAGCACGAGGCGCAAGAATGCGTAATAGATTTCGTCGGGGCGCAAGAATGCGTAATAGATGTCCTTGGGTACTTTGTTTTTACATTCATTTTAATTTTACTCGTCGTCTTGCTTGTAGTAGAAATTTACTTTAATTTCGATTGATGCATACATCGTTCTAGTAGTTTTTCATATATATTTATTTTAATTTCATTCGAGGCATACAGCGTTCTTGTTTGGATTGTCTACGACGTCATCTTTGGGTGTTTCATACGTCGTCTTGCTTGTTGTAGATAGTTTGTTACAAAGTATTCAGTCGATCGTTCGCAGGAGAGCAATAGTATGGTATACGGTCGCGAGAGAAATAGACTGTAGCAGGATTACTCGTTTTGATGCTCGCTACGCAGTGCCTGAAATGCCCACCTTAGCTGTTTAAAAGTGGGGAAACTCCTTTCTTCAGTTAGCAACGCCTCCACCTCGCCTGGGCCGTCCCTCCGACTCCTCTTCGTCGGGTTCTTCCCTCTCCGCTTTTTCTGTACGGATTTCCCAGTCCGGTGGGTAGTATTCTTTCCCTACAACCAGGGTGGTCGCAGATCCTTCCATTTCGATGAGTGGCCCTCTCCAGTCGCTGCTAGGGAGGAGAAGTATCTTTCTCCTGTTCCGCCGGAGCGCCGCTGCGACCGCGTTTTGAATAGTGGGGTCCTTCTTGAGCGCTGCGTCCGGGAGCCTGTGGATCGCGACTGTGTCCGTTTTGCCGCCGCTTCTAACCGCTTTCATCGCGGCAATCGCGAACTTGCGCGCCCGTACGTGCCCTAGCGGTAGGCATTCCTCGTCCGGAATGGTTGCTTGAAACGAGGTCTTCGTGCCCGCCGCAACTCGAACCGCGGCGCTGTCATCTCCTTGGTAGATTTGCGCGTCGCATCTACTGATCAGCTGCTTCTGTTCTTCTTTTCCAACTGTACGAGTCACCACTCTGCACCATACTTCCCCTGTCATTGCGGCGCTCGGGACTGCTTTGCCGTCGCCTGCCAACACTTCTTTCCTGGTCTCTGCTTCGTCCGGGTCGAGGCAGAAGCATGCAAGGGGCGCAACAGCTGGATTTTTCTCGAGGCCGTTCTGCGCGATAAATTTGAGAGCGGCCCTCCGAACTGATCTGCAGCAGGTTTTGATGATTTCTCGGGACGCTTTCTTCACCACCTCGTCTCCTTTGCTAGCAGCACATCCCAAAAAGCGCAGGCGACTGCGGACTATGGCTTCGACGGCGAACTTCAGGGACGGGTCGTCTGCGGTGCCGGTTTCTACTAGTCGCGCGACTAGTATGTGTCTTGCTCTTGACAGCGTACACCATTCGTGGATTCGCACCGCGTCTGCTACCGTCACGTCCAACTGGTGGGCTATGGCTCGGCGCGCAATAACTTCTCCGAAGCTTGTGGCCGTCCTCATTGCCGCCACGAATTTCTTGGCCGGGTCAGCGCCGGTGAAGATGCTGCAGACATGGTAGCCAAATAGTTTGACTCCCTTTTGGACGCAGTATTTCCGGCCAAAGAGACGGAGGGCGGGTGCGACTGCTCTTTCTGCTTCGCGGATCCGCTCAGCTGCGCCCGGAGTGTCGGCAGCGACGAAGAGTGCTTCGCTTTTTTCAACCGCGAGGAAGAGCTCTGCCGTTGTCACGAAGTTTTCGACCGCGCCTTGCACTTCCTCGACCGCTGCCTTTAGGCGGCC
>RXOD01004911.1:0-17247 GCA_005223375.1 Amoebophrya sp. AT5.2
CGTTGGCGGTCTAGTACTCATACGTAATCTAAATTTGTGAATCAACACCGCACTTCTCAATGAATCTGTAAACCGTTGTTCCGAATTTCAATCATCTCAGCAAGCTTCTATGGCATGGACCAGCTGCACATAAGATAACAGCCACGCCCTCGCTTTTGGCACGCCTGATCCGCGGGTACAGTGCACTTGCGACGAGGCATACACAAGTTCAAAAAATTACATCACACTTATACTTTAATTTTATTATAATACTTTTACAACGCTAGAAGTATTTAGCCAGGTCCAGGCAGCTCGAGGAAGCCTCGTCGTCGATTGTGATGGCCAGTCTGTGTCTGTCAGCTGATGAAGTAGAGAGCGAGGATACAACTCAGATGAACAAACACAAACTACTCATTTAAAAAATGGAAAAGAGCCTTCTTGTACTATCTCAAATTGCACGAAAACGAAATCCTCCCATACGCGCCGGAACAAAACGAGGACACAGGACGAGCTGCTTCTGCATCATGACGAGGATTTGGATTTGTCATCAAGATCAACTTGGAATTCATGATCAACATTATCATGATGTGGATTTCGCTTGGAGGACGGAGAGTAGCGCTCCTAAATGGGATTAGGACCACAACTGATGATTGTAATGTTTGTATTTCTGGCACACTAATAGTGGCTTATCTCTTTGTTTTTACTGCACTGAATTCTAGCACTAGACTCGATCTCCCACGGCCACGAGAATTCCTGGGCGAGAACATGATTGAAAACTCCGCGTAAACGACTACTTGGTGGATAATATCCATTTTTTTACAACCACTGGCACTCACTGATCATTATGGAGAAATCCGACGATGAGTTGTCATTTCTAAAGGACTTCTCCGATGAGGAAGATGACTCCCATGACGTCGTCTCCGGGCAGAGAGTCGGGGCCTCTTCGCGCGACGTCCTCCAAACGCGTAGTACGCGACCGCTCCTCGCAGACCACGCCCACACCACCTCCAGCACGGGGGCAGCTACTAGACGTAGCGTCATCCGGCCTCCAGACCGCGCGCATGTTCAAGATGAAGCACTCGCCTCACCATCTCCAGGCGCCGCCCAGGATCCGCAGGGCGTTCCACCTCCCGGCCACGGCCTTGCACCTCGACCACCGGCTCCCGGGCCAGCTCCCGGGCCAGTCGATCCCTTCCCCCAGGTGGACGCACGCGCGAACAACTGGCAGAGCTTCACGACCATTTCAAAGAAGAACATGCTGCGCAAGCTGTGGAGCGACCAGTGGTCCTCCTCCCGGCTCGACGACCAGGGCGTCTCCCGGCAGCAGCTGGAAAAGTGGGACAGGAAGCTGAACAAAATCATCGACGCGGCCGTCCGCGATCAGGACGAGTGGGTGCGGAGTCTGGGCCGGCTCCTAGAAGGCTTCCCGCGGACGAACCGGGTGAATCCCGGGGCCGTGGACAGCGAGCTGGTGTACAAAATCAACTCGGACTACGCCGAAATATTCTGCGAAAAGCACCCAGAAACCGGCGAGCTCGTGAACCTGCTGGCGGTCCGGGGAGGGGAAGCCGCGCAATCCTTGTTTGCACTAGGTGGTCCACTATCAGCACACGTCGAGGAGCAAGAGGAAAGCGAGCAGGTCCTCCAGGCGGGATCGGACGATGTCGATCGCGCAGGAGCGGCAGGGACGAAAGAAACAACAACTGCGGAGCAACTGCGGAGCGCATGGTCGAGCGACGTTCAACGGCGGGTGAGCGAGCTATTCCAAGTAGCCGCGCCGAAACGCATTCTGCTCTCGCAACAGGCACATCAGAACACGACGACCGGCGCGCCGCCCGTGGTGACGGCCAAAGCAGCAGGTGGTGGCTTGGCGGGAGCGGGAAGCAGCAAGGGCAAGGCTCCTTCTTTGGCAGTGCCGGCGGGTGCAAAAAACAAGCAGGCGATGCCGAACGACGCCGGTATAGGTGGAGTTCCGATTGTGACAGGCGGGCTCGTTGCTGATGCCGCCTCCGCCTCGGGGGGAGAAACTAAAATGTCCGCGACCTCCGGAGGGGCCGCGCCCGCTGGTAAGGGTACTAACTACACGCCAGGTCAAAAGTTGCTGGCCGTGACGAAAAGCAAGGGCAAGGATGAACAAGCAGAGGCCGCCCTGATGAAGTCGAAGAGCCTGATGAACTCCTCGCAGAGCCCATCCAGCTCGAGCTCACTGTCTCAGAGCTCGTCCCTCGTCGACGAAAAAACGCGCATGCAACATCTGTACGACACGATCCGAAAGAAGAACGCGGCCGCGGCGGCCGCGACGACGTCAAATGTCCCCGCACCAAAACCAAAAGGAGCACAACTAGAACTACCGTCAACGCCGGCTGCAAGGGCAAAAAGTCCAAGTGTTCTTATATCGGATCGCGTCCTCGACGGGCCGCGACATAAAGCGGAACGACCGGAAGCTGCACCATCCGCCTGTGATGTTGTGGAACAAACTGCGCAAGAGCAAGACGCCAGGAAGGGCGGGGATGCCGGTAAAAAAGAAGACGTCTTACAAAAAACTAAAACAGGGCCCGCACCCAAGCCGAACGATGAATCGTCCTCTTCGGAAGAGAATAGTGAAGAACTCGAACGCGTCGCCTTTCTGAAGAAGGCGCTGGAAAAAAGGCGGGCGGGACTCCTTCAAGAAAGCCCGAAATTGAATTTGAAGCCAGTCGTCCCCGCGGCCGCGGGTGGTGCAGTGGTGGTAGGACCGATAACGAATACGATGAAACACACAGTAGAGGCGCAGGCGCTGCAAAAACAGGATGGGGAGGACGACGCGAGGCCGCGGAGGCAGAAGGACGAATCAGATCAAGAGCCCCCTGCAGCTGTACTAGTAGTTGAGGACCCCATTGATTTTTTGCTTCGCGAAGTTCTGCACCAGCCAGAGCCCGGAAGACGGGAGCAAGAGCAGCGTGACGTCAACGTCGACCCCGATCTTCAGCAGCGAAAACTAGAGGCCTTCATCGCAGCGACGGACGAAACGCCGAAAGCTGACACTCTCACTGTCGCTCACGCAAGTTGTCGCGTATCTGCATGTGGTGGAAACGTCGCAGCTACGGCTGGGGAGAAATATGAGAAGGAGCAATGTTCCGCGACGAGTGCGAACCCTAGCGCACCAGACGCAACGGTGACATTTTCGAAAGAAGCGGCATTTGGTGCCGCGGGTGCTGCCGCTTCCTTGCCAGACGCGCAACGCCGGCTCGTGCAGGATAATCATGTCCATGATGCAGCGTTGGCTTCGACGACCAAGTCCGAGATGAATGGAGGGAGTGTGCCATGGGATCGGTTCCGGGCCAGACGCAAGTTTCTGCTGAACGTCTACTTCGAGGAGAGACACCCGGACGGAGTCCAAGTCGAGGACAACAAGAGCGACAACGACAACGACAAGATGCGACAAGGACAACTACAAGGGCGACCCCCGCTAGTACCGCATCCGGATCCGCACGTGGTTTTCTCCGATCTCGACCCGAACCTCGACAGCTGGTTTCAAGATTTACAGCAATACGGCCCGCAAATCGTTGCAGAATCCTTTTCGAGGTTCCCCGAGGAGCAGAACCTGCACAGACAGGCAATCGCCGCTGCGGAAAGGGAGCGGGCCGCAGCGGCAGCGGCCAATAAAGCGTCAGGTGCTTCTGGTCCTCGTGCTGGAGCGCACGACGCACAGGGTCCACTACCTGTAGCGGTTCCGGGTCTTAACCTGCAATCCGTCGCCGGCGTGAATGTCGGAGGTCCAACCAGTAAACGCAACACTTCCGCGCGAGGAACCGCGGGAGGAAAAAAGAACAACAAAAAGCGCGACCGCCTCCAGCTGCATGAAGAAGACAGCGACCCTATCTGGGACCCAGACAAGCCGTTCTCTGATCCCCACCGCTGCGCCAAAGCTACCTCGAGCAGTACCAACCACGCCCATGCGTCGCGCAAGCGCCCAGCCGGCGCGACAAGTCGAGTTTGCGGAAAAAGGAAGGGGAACGGCAGCAACGAACTTGACTTAGAAGGGCACGGGAATGAAGAGGAAAGCGAAGAATCGCGGCGCGACCGCGAGCCGCGGATTAAGAAGGAAAAAAGGACGAATCGCACGGGGTTAGTAGATGAAGGTGGTCAGCATCAAGCTTATCCTTATGTTGATGTGACAGGAGCAGCGGTGGATGTCCCCGGCGACGAGGGTCCCGCCGCGGTGGCGCGCGACGCGAGGAGGAAAGGGAAAGCAGACCGCGACGAAAAGCGTCGCCGCCGCGAGCGCCAGCTTGCGGCGGAGATGCAAAAAGACCTTGAGTTTTTGGAGCGGAACCAGACTGCTGCCGATAGAATCGAACAGGACACCGTCACCAGCCTGCGGGCCGCGCGACGCATAAATCGGCAGCAGCGCTTTGCGGCTGGAGTCGGAGCGGGGCAAGAGGACGACGGCGTCGAGGACGAGGAGGTGTCGCCGACGCATGAAGAAAAAACGCGCCGCCTCCGCAGGAAGATCGGCTACAGCGAAAGCAGCGAAGAAGTGGTGTAAGTCCTCGTCCTCCACTATATTATTAAGTCACAGTGTAGCGCCCGTCCAAGTTGTCCACGTTGATGAGTGTATAGATAGAAGCATCTTCATCTGCGGTTACTAAAAGAAGAAAAAGCGGATGGAGATGGACCACGACGGGCACGGGCCGGCGCGCGTTCTTGTTGTACATGATTTCATCTGGAAACCATACATGAGCATCCCAAAAATAAGTCGGTAAGACTACGGACCGACGCAGTGGCAGTTCTTCGCCCTCTTGTAAAATGCGAGCGGAAGTGCAATGCCATGCATTGCAAATTAAGAAACGGTACCACCCCGGACGGCTCTCTAGTGCAAGAGAGAGTTTTAATTTTTTCGCTGAATTTCAAATGAATGTGTTGAAGTGAGGGCGAGGCGAATCTCTACTCTCGGCTGCATATGAGAGAGTAAAACAAGGAAGCCACATTATTGACGCTGCAAATGTAGTTGCTCCCGCTAGTCTCGATTTGTTTCTTGGTGATCCAAAGAAAGCGGCGCAACGGCCTGAGCTCGAGCTGCTGCTGTCTGAAGAAAAGTGGAGAGTGGCGCTCATCTACGTTTACCTCTATCAATATGCCTGATCCAGACCCAGCAGCTCCGCGCCCACCGGTCTTGTTCCTCGAGGGCAAATGGCACGGTCGCGGCGTGGTGTATCCTGTTGCCGGCGGGGGGAACGACAACGAGGCGGGGCAGCAGGCCGTAATGCCGAAAATCCACTACCTCGAGGAGTTGGCGGTGTCGCGGCAAGGCAAGGCGCAGCACTACTGGTATCACCGCGAAACATGGAAAATCGATCCCAGCGACCCCGTTGGCGAGGAGAAGGTCCCTTTGCACGTCGAAAGCGGCTGCATCAAGTTTTTGACGGCTGGCGCAGGTGGTGCTGCTGGTACAGGAGCTGCCGCGCCCTCAACTGCGTTCCATGATGGGCATGAATTTGTGCCTGCTCCTGCGGGGAAAGACTACAACATGGAAGCTCTCTTTATCCACCCCTTCAGCCTGCACGAGACAAGCGTGGGGTTTCTATCAAGCGCCAACGACCGACTCGTGCTTCGTGCGACCGAAGAAAGCGGTAGCTTCCAGCGCGGACCGGGCGCGGGCGGAAGAAAAACGGTGCTGTACGAAAGAGACTACTCGCTAGTGCTGGATGAAGGATTTACCGAGGACGCTTGCAAACAGGGTCAAAAGCTTGTGTACCGCTGCGCGCTGCAATCCGATGCGATGCCGCAAGTGAAGCCCCACTTGTTTTGCGAGATGACAAAACTGAACTAAGATCGATCTGTAGATAATGGCAACACTTCTTGGTCTGTTGAGTTGAAGACTGATTGTCCCCTTGTGGCCTTGCAGAATAAGCGACACGCAAACAAGTTGTCAGTGTCACTCTGTATCATGAGGAAGATCAGCGTGAACCGCACGAGCATCAACCTGAATTTTTTCAGCAATACATATTCATTGAAATTCTATTTCGCGGCATGACGAGCAAAACCCCACGACGTGGTTCCTGGACGACGTTTGTTGGAGGTCGAACTTCACGCCAGTGCCCGGAGGTGCGCGGTTACAACTTCTCCAACGTGTCCACCACATGCCATAAGGGAAGAGTCAGAAACAAGAATGCGAAGTGAATGCTCCGTCAGTAGTGACGCGGCGGAATTTCTCCTGCAGCAGTAAATGTAAAAGGAGAAAAAAAAACGAAGATGAAATGCATCATAGATCAAGTCGTCGCCGTGCTGAGAGCATAAAAATTCGCTTTATAATATACTTGAAGTTGAAAGAATATTTTATACAATAGATACATCATAGTGCCGTGGAAATAGTACCTGTACTAGTACTGTTCAGTAGCGGTAGCGCTAGCGCTGCCGTACCGCTACCCCTGCTGGTCGTTGCACTTGCACTTAAGCCCAGTACTACTGATAAGCAGACTTCGTTTCCACCAGCAACAGTTCTTGCCGTGTAGTTCTGACCAGCCGCGACGTCGAGGACCACGAAGATCATGGACTGGCAGGCCGCCGAATTGCTGGATGCTGTGGAGCGTTCTCTGCAGAGCCAGGAGGTAGAATTCGGGGTGAACATGATGGTGTGCGACATGGTCCTCGCCAACCCCGACCTCACCATTTTGGTGTTGCCGCGATTGCGCGTGGCACTCAGCACTAGCGCCAGCACGACGTCGAGCTCGAGTAGCAGCAGCAGCACAGCCGCCGGCGCAGCGAGCCAAAGGCGAACCCAGAAGGGGCCGCCGGAGTACTGCGTATTACTCGGATTTTGCGTTGATGTTGAAGTTGAACGTTGTTGTGGATTTTTTTTCTTCTAAAATCAAGGCGAAGAGAAAGTGAACGTCTGCTGCTGTGTCTTCGTCTTTATTCTTTTTTTACGTGGTTGGTTTAATAATAATACGATAAAGCGGTGCATCGGTTTCTCCACGATTGATTCTCATCTTCAGCCCTTTCCTCGCTCCTGCGGCCCGCAGTCTGCAGTCGATGATGAATGTGGGCAAAGCCGCACAGATCCGCAAAACGGGGGTGGCGCTCTCCCTCCTCGAAATGCTGATCAAGAACTGCGGCATGGCATTCGTCCGGTATCTTGACAAACCCTTTCTCGCGACTTGGGAGAGTCTGATCAAAAAGAAACAGTCCGTGGGGTACAAAGTCGCGCGCAATCTGAACCACCTGCTTTCCGGGGGCGTGAGCCTGTTTGCGGGTACTAGTAGTACGGGGAGTAGTGCTAGTAGTAGTAGTAGAAGTGCGGCTGCCGCTGCGAATGCGGAGCGAGCAGGTGGAGCCCCCGTCCTCACGACCTCAGCGGCCGCTACTCCAGCTACTTCATCTCGATCTTCTGGCACTAGTCGAAACGGCGTGGACAACGAGCTTTCGCAGCAGTGGGACGAGGTAGTTTCTAAAGCGCTCTCGCTCCTTCAATTGATCGGGACCACCCTGATGCTGCACGAGCACGAAAATCCGGCCGTTTTCGCTCTGTACCGCCGGTTGCGGTCCACGACGGCTTTGCGGTTTCCGAAACCAAAGCCGACCGATGGCGTGGGCGTGCGCGACGCTTTGGCGGAGGAAGAGATGGCGGCCGCCGCGGCGTGGAGCTGGAAAACAACGAAGCTGTACGGGAGAAGGGAGCTGCTGCAAACCGAACTGGATGCCGGACAGGAATTCACCGACCTGGAAGCGTGCGCGCGGGAACTGAGCAGGGAAGCCGAAGAGACCTGCTGTGCTGGTTCAGCCGAAGCGGATGCCAAAGCCTCCGCCGCATCTGGACGGGAGGAGCTGAAAAGCGTCGATCTCTTGGATGGACTAGATTGCCCTCAGCAGCAGGCGCCTCCTGTAACAGAGGGAGAGGTCGCTCCACCGCGGATGCAGCCGGACACAGATTTAGCTGCTTTTCTCCGGCAAGTGCGGCCGCGACTCTGCCTGTCGATTCAGTTGCAGGCCGAAAAGGGAGAGGCGGGCGAGTATGCGCTGCTCGTGTCGATGAACCTACTAAGTCGCATCGACGATCTCCTTGACAACTCTTTTGTGCCGCGGCCGCCTGCTCCGACGAGCGAAACAAACTCCGGCCATGCAGCCGTCATCTCCTGCGGAAATTGTGGAAACCGTTTACCAGTCCAGAGCCGGGTTTGCGACTTCTGCGGTGCGATTCAAGGGCGACGACCGCTGCAACGAATGCAACGTGCTTCTTCGTCCGCCGGTCGCGGAGGGAGCGTGCTTATCTCCGACGAGCGTAAACTGGAGGGCATAGGTTCGTCGACGGGAAACGGAGTAACGCACGGTGGAGCAGGGACAGCAGGGGGAGTCGACGTTCCTGCGACATCCTCGAGCAACATAAGATTCAATCCTGCAGCTCGGCGGGCGTCCAAGAAGAACACCTGGCTCGCTGGTGGCAAGGAGCTACTATTCGCCAAAAGCTCGGGCAGAGGAGGCGGGCAACAGTCGACGGCGCTGCTCGGAAAAAGCGAGTCTTCTGCTTGTAGTTCCGGACCAGCATCTCGCGGCAAAAGTAAAGGTTCTCCATCGCGCAAGTCGTTACTTCTTCACCAGGGCGGGGGCACAGATGAGGTTGACGGCGTGTTGAGTCGCGATGAGGTCGAGTCGTCCGAGGATGAGGAGGGTGAAAACAGCATCATGCGACACGATCCGGATTGGAGGTACATCGACGCGCGGAAAAATGCAGATGGCACTACAAATGCCGGCTATTGGTTTAACAGGAAAACCGCAACAGCGCACTGGTACAAGGGGGGCGGGGGCCGTGCAGCTGCGGAGGACGAGGAAGCAGATGAGATTGAGGATGGGGGAGAGGATAGCAGAATGTTAAACGCAATAAACGAAGTCGAAGATGCTGGGTCTTTCGCTTTCCAGTTCGAAGAGATGCGTGATGACAGGATCGTCAACAAAGACGTCGTCAAAGAACCGACGAGCACAACAACGGATACGCAACAGGAACTTCTGCAGTTGCAGGTAGACGACGATCGAAATTGTGGTGAAGAAACCAAATAAAAATATTGATCGTGGATTCCGCCTGCCGCAGTCACGTTGTACAGCCATTTTTTTTATAGGTGGTGCCTCACCCTGAACGCAAGCTACACCTAGACCTACAGCAATATTTATACAGCAACAATTGCTGGCTGCACAGCGTTTTGCTTTTGGCTCCTTCCTCGTCAATGACGTCATTCTGTTCACATGCTGCCGGAGGAAGTGCCCCCTTTTTTAAGTCGTGTGCTTATTTTCTTTGTTTTAGATGACGAGCCCGACGAGAGTGAGAGGCTTTCGTGATTACTTGATGCTCTCCCTCGGATTTTTTTCGGCCTCAACAATGCGTGTGCGTGAGGATCATGGCAACCAAGGAGAAAACCAAAACAGCCCGCGAGCAATGGAGCGAAGCGACGCCGTGAAATGATCAAATGGAAAGCATCTAATAAAACTGCAGGCACATCAGAAGATGTCGATGTCGTGTAATGTTGTGTGAGAAAGCAATCTATAAGAATTGTTGTATGCAAGAAGCTAAGTGCGTCGTCGCGCTACAATCGTAGACCGCGTCCACTCTAACGTGCTGGTGCGCAGCTGAGGGGTGGAGGAAGTCTACGCGTATGACCGTGGTCATCATGTGACAACGTGCGACGTTTGATTGTGAATTTGTAAAATCCAATCACCAAGAATGATACGTCTTTCTATACTTGATACGCTACCTACTGTGTGAACCAGAATTTGCGGCCGCCACTACGAATGACAATGATTTTCCTGTTTACTGTGACTATCGTCACTGGTCTCACACCGCAGTGGCTACCGTACGTAGGCTGTTAATTGGCGTGAAACTGATGAAAGCAGCAGCACAAGCAACTGCAGTTTGACACTCTACATTACTTAGGAACGAATGGATGATACCTGTGTGACCGCATACGATTTTCAAGGGAAAGTGCCCGACTAAAATCAGCGAAAAGAGCCCTCGCACCTGCACCTTGTGCTTGAGCTTGTGTAGTGTTGTAGTGTGACAAGCCGGTGCTGCTTTATTTGTTTCATCTTCTTAAATGAGTTGGTTCAAAGATAAGATAAGATGGCGGACGAGGACGTGAGGTCCAGTTGCGAATCTTCTAATAACCCACCGGCCGGCGCGGCCGCGCCGACCACATCGACGAGTCTGATGGACCTGGACCGAGCGGCACCGAGTCTGCTGCAGGCTGCTGAAACGGAGCAGCCACCGGGGCAGCTTCGCTCATGCACCTCGGATAATTTTAATTTTTGTTTTTCCCCGCTCGCAAGTGAACAGGACGACGTCGCCTCGTCTCAAACTGTTTCTGTTCTCGACCGTGATGAGAGTCCGAAGATGACTGCGCTGGTGCAACCCGCGGCCGAGGGCGGTTCTACCTCCGGCGACAAGGAGGTCCGCGGCATGCCGAGGCAGATGAAGGAGGCTGTTTGTTTGTTCATCTTTCGTCGCGACCTCCGCGTGGTGGACAACCCAGCCTTGCGCGCAGCGGCCCTACGTTATCGGAAGGTGATTTGCTGCTTCATCTTCACGCCCGAGCAGATCGACCCGACGCAAAACCGGCTGTACAACCACCGCGCCGTGAAATTCATGATGGAATGCCTCACCAGTCTCCGCCAGGAGCTGCTGCGAGATTACGACGCCACGCTGGGGTTCTTCTTCGGGGACAACGTGGAGGTGTTGGAGGAGATTTACGCGTGCTTCCAGACTTCCCCACTGCTGGCGGCGACCACGCGTTATGGCGACAACGATCATGGGCTCCTCGGAGGCACCGCGGATCTCCGACCAGCGACGTCGCCGACACATCAGGGAGAGGGAGGTGGACGCAGCAATAGAAGACATGACGAGAGGCTGCTGCTGGGCGGCGCTCCTGCGCCCACTCTGCTCGAGGACACCAACTCTGCTTCTCCGCCCAGCAACGCTCGTAGGGGTTTTCCTTTTCAACATCACCTGCCACTCGGCGCTATTGCGTTTAACGAGGACTACTCGTACTACGCGCGCGTTCGCGACGACCGATTGCGCGCGTTTTGCAAGCGACGGGGACTGGAGTGTCTGGTTCGCGAAAACTACACCCTGATGCCGCGAAAATTTTTTCTTGACCCAGTGGACGATGAGGCGTTCACCACGCAGCAAGACTTTCTGAACTTCGCGCACACGCCCGAAGTCCGCGCGGTCATCCTGCAAGAGTGCTTAAACGGCTGCAAGGACGAGCTGGCGCAGGCACAAGAGGGTGTAGAGGCGAAGTCGAAGTCCTCAGCAGAAATAGAACCTGACTTCCCACCAGACCCAGTCGGAGGGGGCCGTGCAGCAGCAGGTGGAGACCCAGAAACCATGATGTTGACGTGCTCGTCTCGGGCTCCCTCGTCGGCGCTGTCCGCGTCCTCCTACGAACAGGGGTTAACCAAAAAGTTCGCCAGCGGCACATCCTTGCTCCCGATGCCACGGAAACTGGGGAAGCGGCTTCGCGCGGCCTGCGGCAGCACGACCTCGACGGGGAAGGGGAAGACCAACATCAAGAACAAGAAAGACAGCAACCACCACGACCAGCAGCACAGCGACACGTTCCAGCTCTCGGCCCGGGCTGCCTTTTCCCAGCTCCCCGCGTACCAGCAAGGGCAGGCGCGCTTCCGGTTTCTGTGCCGGCTGTACGCGGACAGGAAATTGTTTGCCGACTACCTGGTGGGGGGGCGGGCAAACGCGCAGCTGCTAATGGAGTACTGCAGAAGCCTGCGTTATGAAACGGTGGACTGGAACGAGATGGTGGGCGGCTGCACCGGAGCGGCATCAACGACCCGCAACACGACCTCAGACTCCACCACGGCCTACAGCGGCGCCAGCGACGCCCAGTCACGGAGCAGTAGAACAAGTTCCAATCAGTCTTACACGCCATCTTCGAGCAAAAACAATCGCGCTCCGTCGGAGCAGCTCCGCAGCGAGTCCATAGCTGCGGCTGGACCACCTCCTGGAAGACAAGCGTGGCAGCACAGCACGAGCGACTCGCGTCGCTTTCCTGCTCGCGAGGACGAGGAAAACGAAGTAGTGGGCCAAAGTCCTCGAAGTCAGACGCTGTCCCGGGACGGGTGCGCACGCCCGGAGAGCGACAGAGACGAAAACGAAACCGTGGCGGCGCGCAAGAATCACGCTAGATTGACACATCCGGTGCCTACACGGATGCTGCCGCAACTAGACCATCCTCCACAAGAACGATCTGATGAAAAAGCAAGGGCGTCTTCACCGCAGCGTACTATCCGGCCCACTACCCAGGAGGAGTACGAGGAACGAAAATTGCGGTCTCGCTATCTTCGCGACGGTCATGTGTACGACCGCGTGCTCCAGAAACGGAAAGCTTCCTTGTCCGACTACGTCCCGGGCGGCCGAGGAGAGCGGGCTGAGAGGGGGGATGAAAGCGACGACCGCTCCTCGAAGAACACTCTTAACGAGGAGCCGGCGTCGGACCCGGAGGGCTGTGACAAGGCGGAGCAGCACATGCGCGAGCAGCAAAAGCACTTGTACACCGAGCTGGTGGCGACCCGTCAGGGCACGCAGGCTTCTTCCATGCTGTCCCCCTACGTCAAGTTCGGATGTGTCTCGCTTCGCGAGTTGTTTCTCTTCTTCGAGTTCGCGCCGGAGCTGGCGCAGGAGGTGCGGGATAGCTCGCAAAATGGAATCCTGATTAAGGAGTTTTACGCAACGATCGCTTGGTACTTCCCGGCCCTGTTCGTGCGGACGACACTGAACCCAGTGGAGGCGTACGCAGAAGCAGAAGGCCGCGCGAATAACAGAATAAGGGAGGAGGACGAGGACGAGGACGAGCTGCGGCATGCAGAAAAGGATCAAGAGGGGTCAGGTGCAACTGCAAACGAAGGTAATGTCTGCTCTTCTATCAATCTAGGTCTGTGTCTGCTCTTGTCGCTCTTCTATCTAGGTAGTAGTAGAACAACCAACGGCAACATTAGCATTACGACTACGAGTTGATAGAAACGAAAAGGCAGCCGCAGCGTTTCGTGGGCGTGCTTGCGAGTGCGCTTGCCAATCTCTGAGAAAAATCAGGAGTGAGGAGAAGTCTGCATTCATAGTTGCACAACTCGAAACTCATGTGAAATTTATCACAGATGAAAACAATGTTGACGACAAGCTCGAGCACGAAGATCGGCCGTGGCACGCGAAGGGAGAGGAAGAAGGCGAGGAGATCAGAATCGGATGTCGTCCTCGCAACCTCCAAACCACGGAGCTCGACGAGCGCAACCACGCTACCACGGTCGACGCGCCTCTGCAGCACCAAGTGGAAGTGCAACAGGAACGGGTTTTTGGGCCGAAAGACGCGATCCAGGAGCACCACCTGCAGCAGACTGAACAACACAGAGACGCAGCGCACGAGTCGTCTCCTGGACCTCTGCTCACGAGCGCCGCCGCCGCCGCGTATTCCAATTCCAGGAGCCGGGGCTCCTCCGCAGAGTACTACAGCACGAGCCAGAGCGAACTGGTAAACGTCATCTCCCCGATCGTTACCAAGACCCGGTCCAAGTCTCTGCCGATGGCCTCCACTGGCGTGCCCGAGAGTACGTACTTCGGCTCCTCTACAGCCGGCGGGCCCGGCGGAGAGCAGTTGTCCCAATTCGACCGCGGCGCCGCCAGTACCGGCTGCGGGGGTGTGGACGAACAATGCCTCCACCAGCGGCAGGGTGGTAGTGGTCCGCAGTTCATGGAACCGCCCCTGGACCCGCACGAGGGTCGTGGACCGCTCCTGTGTAGTCGCGAGTGGAGCACGGACTCGAGCAGCTCCTCGAAGCCGCCGGCCGCGCCCCCGCTCTGGACCGACTCGATGGGGGACGACGTGAAGCGGCACTACCAGCAGAAGACGCTCGGTCCGGTAGTGTTCGTGCGCAGCCGGGAGCACAAGGAGATGCTGCAGGCCCTGTACTCCAGCACCTTTTTCGACAGCGTTCGCTGGGTGCTCGACCGTCACGGCAACAACGCGCTGAAGGCGCACCTGCCCTGGTGCGCGCCCGTGGTGGTGGTAACGGACCACCGCGGGACGACGCAGAAAGTCGACGTGTTCGCCCGTTGGTGCATCGGCGCGACGGGGTTTCCCTTCGTGGACGCCGGCATGCGGGAACTGAACGCCACCGGCTTTATGCACTACCGCGCGCGGCCTATGCCGGAACCAGGTGGTAAGTGGCCAAGTGGTAACGTAAAATTCTAACCATTTTTGGGATCTTCGGGGTCCCTTTCGTGTGTCCTGGCGAGAGGTCTGCAGTAGGTGTACACATGCGGAGGTTTTCCGCCCCATCGGCAGGCCCCGTACCTCATCTGCAGCCTACAGCTGGCAATAGATCGGCCACTCTGTGGCGCTTCCTCTTTTATCCCGCTTTCAGGACCTAGCCCTACTACCACGGCGTTCCACTAGCTACGACTGCCCCTCCCCTCCACCTCCCGATCCCTTTTAGTCTCCACATGATTGATAATGGGGCATCTACTCTGCAACTCGCGCCGGGCGGTTCCGAGCGCCTCAACACACTCGCCACCTAGGGCCATCGATCCGCCGCCCAAGTGGGGGGACCCATTACGAACTACTGCACCAGCTCCCTACTTACCATCGCTGACCCCTTCATACGGGTGGTGTGCGCGAACTTCCTCACGAGGCTGCTGGGGATCAACTGGACGCTGGGGCAGGAGTGGTTCGCGAAGAAGCAGATCGACTACGATTGGAGCGTGAACGACGGCAACTGGCACCTGGTCACCTCGATGGCGTTCTTCGCAGCGAACTTCACCAAGATGGTCTACGACCCGTTCGAGCAGGGGCGGCTGTTCGACCCGCACTGCGCCTACATCAAGAAGTGGCTGCCGGAGCTCGCGCAGGTGCCCAACGAAGTGCTGCACCACTGGGACCACTACAGTGCCTCGAAGTACATGCCACGACCTGTTCCCGGAGGTCCAGGAGGTCCAGGTCCGTCCACCCCCGGCGCGGCGCTGGCATCAAATCCACCGGCCGGGGGCGAGGAAGGGGACAATTACGCGAAGGTGGTGGACATGATCAAGCAGGTATACCCCCAGCCGATGATTTCGGTGCGCATGGCGGTGAAGCGGTGCATCCAGACGTACAAACAGGCACAGTTAAAAGCAGCCTGGTTCTCGCCCGAAGCAGAACTGCCGGAGGACAAAGTGTGCTGGGGGGAAGAAGGGCGAAGCGAAGACGGGTCGTCAAAGTAAAAAGACAAGTGTCTTGGAGTGTGTTTGATGTAGCGGGAAGGGTGGACGAAAAAGTCTTGGAAGCGTGTTGGTGAGAGAATGAGAAATACGGCTCCAGGACGGTACCGGCAGCATTCACCGTCAATCACAATCTTGATCTTCAAGCGATCGTGGTAGGCGAAGGATCTGATACCGCTGTGCGATCGAAGGTGCGTTGAGGACGCTGAGGGGATTAACGGCGCTTGCAGCAACTTATTTGGGGGGCAACTCGGTACTCCTTCATTATAATTCCCTTGATTTTCGCAGAAATTCAAGCTGTTCGTGGCAATAGATACGATTTCCAGTTCCACGGCGATTTGGATTTTTCGTTCAGGTAAAAGCGATCCTGCTGCGGCGCACTGAGAATGCACCCACGCACGTGCGGCGCCAGCCGGCCTGTAGTTGTGCTACGAACAAGTAGAAGGCACAAATGCCAAAGCCAATGCGAAAAATTGAATCGTTCTCCAAAGCAGAGAACCAAGGACGAGAAGTGAGTGCAGCTACAGCTACTTTCTTACTACTGTAGTAGTCGTAGACGTAGTATCAGTTCCAGTTGTAGTATTATCTGATAATGTAGAAGTCCTATGTTGTTGCATAATCGAAACCAAATGAAAATAGGAAGAAAAGGCAAAGAAGGATGTACAAGTACAACCTGGTAGTTTAGAAAATTTATGACCCCGGCTACCTCTTCAGCTTGGCCACAAGTTGCCCTTCAAAATCTAGATTCTGTTTTTGATCGAGGCTAAGTAGACTGACAGGAGGAGTACGGTAGAAAAGATTTTGAAAGTTGTAGATAAATTCTCTTCACTCAGCTGCTTTACTGTAGCCAAGGCCAGCACAATGCTAACGGTTCCCGTAGGTAGTACAGGTACGTTGTGGGACAGGGAGAGGGACTTACTATAGTGAGAACGAGAAAGTGAAAGTGAAAGTGAAAGACGGAACCGGAAGAAAACAAGACCTTAACCTTTAGAATCATCCACTAGTAGTGGAGGTGGTCAAAGCAAAGTCAAACAACTGTGAGATTGCCAGTGTGATTCTTTTTCAACGTCGGGCACTGCCACCACCTCCTACATCACCTTGTTAATCTCTTGCTTCGCGATGCCTGGCCCTGGGGCTGGGCGAAAAGAAGACAACGCGGTGACAGAACGTCGCGTCTGTTCAGTTTTAGTATACCGGCTGAAGGCGTACGTAAAAAATTCAAATTGATCGATGACATTTGCTGGTATCCACATCCTTCTGAACGCAAGCCCGAGCTGCAGACGAGTGACTGCGTCAGTCTTCTTTCATGAGAGTGATTCTGATCGGGATTACCGATTCTGATCTCTCTTGAAACGAGCAAGCTGTGGCTGTCGGTGATCGCCAGATCTTCTCAAACTCCGGAGTAAATATTATCTGATATTTTTTGCGTTCTTGATTTTATCTTCATCACGCGGACGCGACGTAGCGGTAGACATAGTCCCACCAGGAGCAGCATACTACTATATATAAAAACAATAGAAATAGCGTAAACAAGATCCGCAGGCGCGAAGATGTGTATCTTCTGCGAGCAGTTGATGCGGAACGAGGGGCACTTGTCCACTGACGGCTGGACACATACGGACAATCTGTACCCACTGGACGCCGAGGCTTGCGCGGCGTTGCGGCGGCGGCGGAAGCGTGTCACGGTGGTCACCGGGTTCCTCGGCTCGGGAAAGACGTCGTTCCTCAACTACGTTCTGTCCAGCACTGCGCACAAGAAGAAGATCGGCGTCATCGTCAACGAATTCGGCGAGACGCCCATCGACGACACGCTTCTGCGAGGACGAGGACGTTCTGCAGAAGTTGAGGGACGATGGCCACCTCGGCGACGAGTGGCGCCCGGATCTGCAGCATCATCTTCGTCTTCCGGCTGGTCTAGTAGAGCGGAGTTTTGCGAAGTATGACGGGACCAGCTGGTAAGTGAGGAAGTGGTAAGGACTTCCTGATGGGTCACCCCTTGGGTGGCGGATTGCACTAGGTGGCAGATTGCACTAGGTGGCGAC
>RXOD01004912.1:0-17234 GCA_005223375.1 Amoebophrya sp. AT5.2
ACTCGGCGTAGAAGTCCACTTTCGTCGCGTACGCTAGGCGCGGCAGTTTGTCCCCCACCACAAGCTTGAAGGCCACGATCGTGAGCAGCATGGTGAAAACGATTCCAAGCCTGGCGTCCAAATTGGACTCCGCCTCCTCGCCCCCGGCGCCCCCGCCCCCTCCGGCCCCTTGCTCTAGCGCGAAACTTGTGAACGCGCAGCTCGTAAGCCCGAAGAGCGGGGCCAGGACGCTGCGCGTGAAGTGCTGGTGCTTGCGCGAAATAATCAGAGTCGACTCGAACTTTTGCTTGCTGCCGATGCCGCCAAAGTTCTGCGCGGCGGGCTCGTGCAAGTTCCACTCGTCGATCAAAGACTCGGCCATCAATTTCGTGTTCACCTTGTTGCGCTTCATCACGAAGTACTTCCCGTAGTCGGGGTTTGCCCGCACGCCCGCGCCCCACATGCGGATCTGGATCGTCAGGGACTGCACGTCGCAGGGAAACTCCTTCAGCTGGAAGCTCGCGCTGAAGGTGCCGGTGAAAAATCCGGACCGCCGCATGGTGCCGACGGGATCCTTCGGACCGTCGCGGCGATACATGGTTTTCTCCAGCGGCCGTCGGTTTCTCGTTCGTGGTCTTCTCGCAGGAGCATCGCCGGTGTCCTGGTCGGGGATTCTGGAGTCATGCTGATCTTCGCTTTCGTGAGAAGCACCGCCCACACCCCCGACGGTCACGTCATCCGTAGACACTGGAACAAGGCGGCCTCCTGGTGACGCTACCTCCGGCTCCCGCTCCAACTCCAACCCAGAGACGCACGAGAAGGGCGCCCCCCCCGCGTCAGGCATGCATTCCAATTCCTCGTCCGCGTCCAGCTTCAGGACCGGCTCAAACGCGGCCTCCGTCAGCTCTACACAGTTGGCAAAGAACAGCGTGGGCCTCGTATTCACGTACACAAACTCGTCGAAGTACTCCGGTTTCACGTTTCGGAAGGCTGGATCGAACCAGTCCACCGTTAGGTTGAAGCGCGCGCGAAACGTGTTCTCGAGCGGATTTACGGCGAGCAGGGCGACCCACTCAAGGTGAAGCGTAACCGCGTTTGGAAAGGCGGGGAAGTGCCCGTGGTGTGCGAAAAATCGATACTGCGCGACGTCACACCGGTCGAAGGGATAGTGATAGAGCGGGAACCGCGCTGCCGCTGCAACGTGCGACGTCGATGCTGTGCCCTTTTTTTCCACCTCCTCGTCCCCGTCGTCCAGATCTTCTTCTTCAGCCCGGAAGCCTACAGAGAGTTCGTGGCCAATGTCGACCAGACGCCGTGTGAGAACATCTTCACGCTCAGCCTCAGCGGACTTGAGGAGGGAACGCTGCTGCTCGTGCCTCTGCCGAACATGGAGCTCCTCGCGGTCGCGCCGCTCGCGGGGAGATCCTACTAGAATGCCCATCGATCCGGCAACGCTGACGGTGCAAGCCCAACCGCAAGGTAGTTGTAAGCACTTTCCGGACCGGGCCCGTGTCGACCACGAACCCGAAAGCGACAAAGAACCACTTTCTTGTTGATGGACGCATGTTTTTTGTTCAACATCAGCGAAGATTAGATGGTCAACACCATGACAGAATAAATGAGGCGAGAATGTAGGGAAAGCGGACGATGAATCCCCGGACGCGCAACTTGCATCTCTGTTCTTCATTCGCCAACAACCATCAACGGAGAGCAGGCCATCTCGAACACGATGGATGACGTCATCTATCATGATCATGATCTTCGTACAATTTCACTTGCCACCTGCTGGCAAGGTCTTCCAGCATCAGCCCGCTTGCGGCCACTCACCGTGATTTTCCCTCAACTTCTGGACGGTCGTTTTTGCCTCTTCGTCTTCCAGCAGCTCCGCGAGTCCACTGTCGGCCAGCTCTTGCGCCGCTTCGTTTTCCTGGTGGTCGCTTTGAATTCCAATGTCTGACAACGACTGCTGGCTGTCCATTTTGGCCATTCCGTCCAGGATCGCGTTGCGCGTCACGTCGCCGGGCTGTGGTGTGCCGAGGAGTTCCGACGCGAATGCGGTGCGTGGAGACGGGCTCCTCCTTTTCTGTTGAGCAGGCGTTGACGCGAATGCGGTGCGGCGCTGTCCGCTTTCCACCTCCTCGAGCTGCAAGGCTGACGTTTGGACGCGCTCCTTCGACACCATCCGACCGCTCGTGAAATCCTCAAAAGCAGCTTCCGCGGCGTTTGTGTTGTCATTCAATTCGTCGGGCCCCTCGTTCCCGTCGCCGTCGCTCACTGCTGCGAGAGCTAACTCGGCAGGGTCATCGGGTTGCGGCAGCTCGTCTTCGGTCGGTGTCATTGCATCCAAGGCGTCAGCCATGTGGGCTTTCGCATCTTCCTCGCTCTCGCCGGCCGCGGGTTCGGGAAGCTCCCCGACTTGCTTTTCCTCGAGGGTGGAGGACGGGGCGTCAGGAATTTCGCCGGCGCTCTCATCGTCGGCACCCGGATCCGGGGGCTCGTCATCTTCGCCAGTGTCCTCGCCGTGAGCGGCAAAAACGGTCGCCATCTTTTTCAGGAGGCAAAATGGCCCGATGCCGTTTATTGGACGATGAAATAGCGACGGGTCTACCTTTATTCCCCGGCGTGAACGTGAAGATATGGCGCCGGCGCCTGCGGCTCCGGGTTCTTGCCGGTATGCGCCGTCCGGCTGGTGCGGGTGCGCACCGTGCTCGAACTGGAACTGCGCGAGATGGTCACGAAGGAGTGGAGCAACTACACCCGGCATCTTGTTTATTCTCGATCTTTCATTATATGATCTCAAGAAGTGGCAGCTACTGGTACCTCCCTCGTCGATAAATTCTTCTTGTCGCTTTGTTATAATTTTACACTACCTCCACCAGCAGCAGCACCTACAACTCCTGTCAGTACTATTAATTTAAGTAACTTTACGTAGTTGATACAGATGGCGGGGAGGGAACAGGGACAAATAAACGTCCTCGTTCTCATTATCGATCATGACACGAAGTACGTATACGGGGCTTGTACTCAAAAGCTAAAGCACGAATGCATTAATTTACGATTATATGTCGAGGACGATGGCGCCGGCGCGCGCGCGAAAGTAACCATCGAGATCGAGCGACTCAGTTATATCAGCGATTCTCTCGTCATCGTTTGTCTCAGTCTCACAAAAGGAAAAGCAATCACTCAATGAATACGAATAGGAATGCACCGTATCTTTCTATGAACTTGCTGGAGCGAGGCCGCATTGATGACATTCAGATTCACATACACACTGTTGATTTTGGCGACCACCCTCAAGAAAAAGCCTGCGGGCTGCTCGTTGTCCTTTCAACGACGAAATCCCGCCGGCGCTTTAATGTTACAAAACAGATACTGTTGGTTCATCCGCCCGTACGAGGAGCTGCCGCTGATCTCCATTAATTCGAAATCTTTAATAAATCATTCAAATCAAAATTGGAAGAGGTAGGTCCTCGCCCTCGCCCAGACAGCGACAAGGACTTCCGAGCCAATCCTGGCATCGCGGCCCCAAATAATTCAAGAAATCAGATTCAGATATACTTAGTTAGAGCTTGAGCTCGAAGAATCTGCATCGTGCTTCTGCCGATACATAGTCCTAAACAGCGACACCTGTAGAAGAATGAATCAATAGTATCCTATTATCTAACTATTCCTTCGTATTCATTGGTATCCTCCGGCTCCGCCACGCTCACGAAGGACCGGGCTAGGCTCATCCTCATCCTCATGATGATCCAGAGAAATGAGCCTGCATCTTCTGTGTCTGTCTGCTCCGTCCACCAGCGACCTGCTGCTCTAACTCAATCTTCAATTTCTATTTGAAGTATTACAACTGCAAGCGAAGGAGCTGAAGTAGTCTCAGTACATTCAACATTGGTTCCAGGAGGGATGACCAGGAACACGATACTTACATACTCTGCGCCGCAAAAGTATTTGACAAAAAAAAGCTCGTTTCTTGCTTCGATGACGCAAAGCGTAGGCCCTGCACGTTCTGCTTCAAAATTTGATTCTAGGGTTGCTGGAGTAAGTTCTAACGCGCTCCTCACTTGGTGAAGCTGCAGATGTTCTTGATGACTTTGTAAGTTTTACATAGAGTAGAGTTATAGCGGCACAAGCACTGATTTGTTCTATAATTGTTCCCTAGAAGAAGAAGTGCTGTCAATAACAATACCTGGTGCCTCCAGCTGTACGGTAGCTCTAGCTGTTCGAGCTGTTGTAGTATTCTTGTTTCGCCAACGATATTTTTTGAATTCATAATTTTCCACGCTTCTAATTCATTGTTTGTTTGCAGGGACGAGCGCGGAGGTCGCCGCACAAGCCTTCTGCTTCGCCTTGGTTCAGGTTCACGCACCCCGCAAGCGGAGACCAACACTCACTTTCCCATCGCTTGTGCCAGCACTTCGCCGGCTGAGAGCGCCTTCGCGGCCGCTCCCGTGGCTGAGTTCTTCACAAGCACGCTCTTCTTCTCCTTGTTCGCAGCGTAAGAGCCAGAGGCAGTGGCAGCAGCAACGCGACCACTTCCAGTAGCACCACCGGTGGCTGAAGCTCCACCTGCACCAGCACCAGCGGCCCCCAACGCGACGAGGTCCTTCTCGAGTCTGTCCATGTCCGGCTGGAACCACACCGCCTGGTGCTCGATGCCCCCCGCGTTTTCGCCGCGCTTGTACAGAAAATACCCACCGTCGCCGAACTCCTTTCCCCACGAGTTGCGGATCGTCCAGTACGGCGTCGCGTCCTTCCCGCCGCTCACGCCGAACCCGACCGCAACCATCGCGTGCGTTGTCAGCTCCCAGTCGAGGACTTCTTCGCTTCCGGTGCCGCCGGACGAAAAGGCGGTGCTGTGCCGATAATTGGTTGCGAAGTCGTGCCGATCATGGGTGGAGTGATGTTCATCCAGTAGATTCCTGATCTTCGTGCTCAAAGATAGAAGTGTAGCAAGTGCAAGATGAAGATCTAGAACTAGATCATGTTGCAGTACGAGTAGGAGTACGTACACGTAAACTTTCCGGGCACCTGTTGCTCTTCTTCGTTCCGGCAGCGAGCGCTTTTCCTTCACCTCTCTGCACCCAGTGCTGGTGGCTTTTCGGCTGCGGAGGCGGACTGAACACTCCGCCAGCATAGGCAGAGAGATTGTCAGGGACCTCCGCGGCCACCGCAACCGGCCCGTTCAGGAAGATTTCTCGCTTCATCAGCTCCTCGTTGCAGGCACCGTAAAAGCCGCCGACGTAGCCGTAGTCCTTAACGAAGTAGGTAAGGCCCTTCAGCAGCTTCTGCAGCTTCGGGTCGACGTTTTTCAGCTCACCGAGAGTTTCTTCACTCGGCTGGCCAAGTACAGGCCCGTCGTACACCGGGAACAGGTCCTGGTTCACGGCCCCGAAGCCAGCTGCCGCAAAGCTGCGGGCGACGGAGGCCACCGCGTCGCGGGCGGAGGAAGCCAGCAGGTCCGACATGGAGTGCTCGCTCGTGTGACCTGCTGCCTCGCGCAAGAATGACGCAGTACCACCCAGCGCACGAAACTTTGCGGGCAACAAGCGCGAAGGCCGGACGTTGTCCGGGCGGAACACAGTCCAGTCCATTTTGTAGGGGGCCTCGACCGGTCCGACGAACTGCGGCGCTTCGTCGTGCGGGCCGACGAAGTCTCTAGATTCCACGAAGAACTGCGCCGAAGATGATGATTCCTGCTCGGCTGCCGGCGCCAGCTGCGCCGTGCGCGCGTAGTTTCTGCTTGTGATTCTGTCCTTGTTCTTCGTCGTCATTCGGATCATCGACGAGGGCGAGGGAATGCCCCGGCCCCACCCCTTCCGTTTCATCAGCTTTGCGGCAGCGCTGGCATTCGCCGCGAGAAAGGACGTCCTACTATTGCCCGCATTTTCGTCTTCCGATTCCGCCGCTGCCGCGGGGGACGACGGACCACACGAATCTCGCTCCGCCATGCATTTCTCCATGGATGTAAACCCCAGGTCGCGCGCGTCTCCTTCCTCGTACGGCACGCACGCGAGGTTCTTGATTCCGTACTCCTTTGCGTGGCGGCCGACGAGAAAGGGCAGCCCGCCGTTGCAGCCTTGGTTCGTTTCCGAACAGGAGACGACGGACTCGGGGGAGAGCTGCAGCGGGATGTCGAGGTTGAACCTGCGACGCAAACCGATGCGGAAGCGGGCCTCGATCGCGGCAACAGAGGCGATGGCGTAGCAGCTGCCGCACGAACCCTGGTTCAAAACCTCGGACTGGGCAAACACGGTCTCCGCCGCGGTGGCGTGCCAATCGAAAGCCTGTCGTGTGTTCAAAATCATGGTCCGGCTGCTGCACCTTGATGTTTGTGCATGGATGTGCAGCTCATTGTATTGTTCCAATACAAAAACCAAGACCACATATGAGAATGAAGCAAAGGATGCGAGGAGGAGGACCACACGTCGTCCTGCAGCGAACCCGCTGTGCGAACAAAGAATTGTGCGTGAGCTCTACATGCTTTCATTTCTAATTTTTATCGTCTCGCGTTTTTGAACGCTACTTGATGCCGTCATTGTTCCATTGGGAGTCAGTTGAGTCCCAATCGTACTGCTGACGAACCTGTGGGGTTGCCTTTTTCGCGAGGCTGTCCGGTGTTGCGTTCGACCAGTCGGAGAGAACGCTTTCCACCTGAGCGGCGTTCTTCAGCGGGTTCTTGTTCCACTCCTCACTGGGCGGCGTGGGCATTGTGCGACCCAGCGCTCCGGCCGGCACCGGAAAGAAGGCGACAGCTGCCTCCGCTCCTGCAGCCGCCGCGGCTGGACGTGGACCACGAATAGGAGCCAGAACGCGCTTCTTTTGCTTGGCCTTGCCGTTCGCCTTCGCCGTTCCGTCTTCTTCAACGAGGCGGACGAAGGACGACAGCGACACGTCACCTCCAGCACCAGCAGCTCCTGCTTCCCCATGTCCTGCTCCCTGCTCTGCCAAAGACGATTTTTTTTGCTTGATGCCGTACCAGCATTTCACGCGGTTTTGGTTTTCGTGCAGCTGGGCCCCCGCGTTCGGTTTCTTCGCGGACGGAGTTTCGGTGGAGGAGGCCCAGCCCACGATGGTTCTGCCGCAGTCGGACTTGAAGTCCGAGACTGTGCCGTCGTCGTTCTCGCCGTAATACTTGCTTTCCGAGAGCTGGTCCCGAGGCAGAGACGGCAACGACTCAAAGTGGAAGTACGCGAAAAGCGAGGTCGTCTCAGACGAATCATGATCCTTCTGCTCCTGCAGCATCATGTCCCGGTCGCGGGACTTCACCAGCCGCAATTCCATGCCCTCATCGTAGGCCATCGTCCAGGTGGACGAGGAGGGGGGAGATGTTTCCGCGCCGTCGCCCTCAGGCTGCGGAGACAGGGAATGCACCTGGGGGTGAGCAGGAAAGTCAATTGGCCGCCGAAGTCGAAGAAGATCCGAGAAATTAAAGTTCGGAGATCTACAACTGAGGTGGTTCACCCGCCTTTCTAAGATACTGGATGCAAAAAGAAGAATCTCTTCAATGAATCTCAAGGTTGATAAAATAAAGGTAAGGCAGCTGCGGCCGTCCTCCCGTGAGAGTGTAACTACTACTAGTACCAGTACTATACAGCTACAGTAGTAGTAGCTACATGTTTGCTGCTGTACCGTCATTTTTCCTCCAGGGTGCAATTCCACATCAGCGAAGTGGTAAAACTTGTCGAGCAGTCCCGCTCCTGCCGTGGCTGCGGCATGAGCATGAACCTCCTGCTCCTGAGGCGGACCTTTATCTTTCTTTTGAGGAGTAGCTTCGAATTTTCCCTCCAGGTCCAGCGTCGCGGTTACTGTGCTCGGGAACTGCCAGCCACAGGACTCCTCCGACCCATACAAGCGCCACTTTCCCCCCACCTGGTGCTCCTCGCAATGGATCGGGAGGTCGGCCTGCGCGCCGTACGGGGAGGACGAGAGGAGAACCAGAACCACCGCGGAAGCTGCCGCGGTCGTGCGTGGTCCGGCGGCACGAGTACCACCACGACGCGAGATCATGTTCATGTTGACGCCCAGTTTTGCTTTTGCGGTGATTCTTGAGGAGGTTCAAGTCAATTGCACAAACAGAAGCTCTCGGAGTGATTTCAGTAGGCGGACATACGAAGTGGCCACGAGCAATCGTGGTCCCTACCCCTAAACGAACCTACCAACCTAGATTTTTTGCTTTCAATCGATTTCGCACGTCTGGGTGATCTCTGTCTAGCTGGTGGGAGCGCCAGCGTCGTTCGTGCACTGCACAATGTTGAAAATGATGGGGGAAGATTTAGATTTTTATGCAGGCAGCGCCGATGACGATGGCCGTGGGCGGGGCCGATGTCATCTAGGTGTAACAAGTTGTTTTAGTTGTAGGAGCAGCAGCTACGTAGTAGAATAATATTTTTAACAAATGCGATGAATCCACGAACTTTCTCAAGCACTCGGAACCTTTTCGATTTGGTGACTCTCGTAGTTGATACAATATTCATTGCACGGCGCTCACGCTTCGTCTCTCGCTATCCTCGTTTCAAGGTCAAACAAATTCGACGAAGAGCCCGGAACAAGAAAAAACTACCGACGAGAAACACAAACAAAAGCAAGTGCTCCAGAATGGCGATGAAGAAAGCCTCTGCTGGCGATCACCAGCATGATCAATCACTATCACATCCGAGAGTCCAAGGGTTGCGCGTAGACTCGAGTGCTCGCGCTGGCAGATGCCTCTTGGTCTTGCCAGAGTCCTCCCCTGGGGAACCTGCTCGCGCGACAGACAGCGCGCGCGAGACCTTCTGCAATGTCCTGGGATGTTTTTGCTTGCTCTTCGCTCGCCGACGCCGAAGCGAGTGTCTCATCCAATCTAAGTAATAGAAATCGATCGCATCACGATGGTGATCGCGTAGAGGGGTTTAGGCAACAACTTCGGCAAAAGACGGGGGGCCAGACGCCGCTGCAGTGAAAGTGATACGGCAGCAAGAATCGGCACGCCAGATTCTCCAGCTTCGTCTAGATGATGTTCTTGCGTACAACTACTCTTTTTTCTTCAAGGCCGCAATCAGAACCAATTCGCCGCGCTCGCTAGATTTCTTGATCTTGGTGCGGTCGCACCAGAACTTCGGACGTCCCCGACAGCGTTCCGCCCAAGTAGATCGTCATGTTCGCACTCATCCCAATCCCAAACCCAACCGGAAATCCCGATCAGGCCTTCACAAATTTTGTGAGATTTTCTATCCAACGAACGTATTCGCGCTGCTCCTTGTCCGCCGCGCAGGCGTTCACAAACACCTGCACTTCCTCGTTCACGCCGATTTCCGCTGTCGTGATTTTTTTATGATTCGTGGCACTGGCAATGGCTGCATTGAAGTGATGGAAGAGGTCGTAGACGAACCTCAGACATTCGAAACACAGGCGAGAAGCAGCTGAGCAGAAGCTGAACAGCCTCTCCGTTCTGGCGCTCGAGTTCGAGATGAAGGAATCAGAATAAAAAATGAAATGATATAAAAAGCAGCTTAATACTGAGGTATTCCTCCATGGCCTCCTGCAGGCGGTCGTCGAGGTCGTCAAACTCGGGGCCGTTGTAGGCGGCCGGGTTCTCTTTTTCTTGGGTTGTGTTCCACGTCTTCACATTCCCGATCGATAAGCTGGTCTTCGGCCCGTCCTTCGCGCCATCCATTGAAGTCACGGAGCAGTAGTAAGTGAGACCTGTAAAGGATGCATGGAGAACGAGAACTTTGTTTTCCACTGTGATGGAATAAAGCTCGACTTCCGGAGCCCTAGCCCGAAGGTTCATCAGCTTAGCTCTGGCTGAACTTCTGTCGGTACATTGCGGGTTGTTCGTTCACCGGGTGAAGAACCCGGAACTTTACCGCTGCTGAGTATTGTCCTGTGAAAAAAAAAACGATCAGCAGTTTACCAGCCGCAATTTCAATTTGGGAGCGAGTGCCAATCGTGGTCGCTAGTAAACAGCGAGAGAACACCGCTGAACAGTGGACACGTGGAAGTGGGTGGTGGAATAAACTAACTAAAAAAGCTTCGTCATAATTGCCTCGCCGTGACGAGGCTGGACCACATCAGTATAACGGTAGTCCTCCAAAACCAAAAGACGGGTCAAATTGGCGGGGTTGGGCGGTAGCGGTTGCGGTACTACTACTTCTACGCCTACGGGTACGGACAGCACGTACTAGTGCGGTACCCCGGTAACCGAGGAGCCGGCGGAGGGAGGTGGGGAAGGGGAGGACAGAACCGCTGGAAGTAAGAGAGCCGGAAAGGCTGCCATGCCCCTGACAAATGACAATCCAGCAACTCGCGCGCAATGGAGGAAGAATAAGAAGCGCGGGCACCTTCAATCATCAAACAGCGGCGTTTACGACCGCCGCAAGATTTCTAAAATCATCAGCTTACCCTCAGTGGCCTCTTTGTTCTCCACTGTGATGGAAAGCTCCACTTCCGAAGGTTCTTCTGGCGTTTCTCCTTCAGCATCAGCACCGCCATCAACGTCGTCGTTGTAACCCATCGAAGGCGATACCAGTTGCCACTCGATCCGGCATACCCGCATGCCGTCGGCTGGTTGTATGTATAATTCATCTTGATGTTGATTCTTGAATGATAGATCCTTGACTTTTGAGTTTGAGGTCAACTTCTTCAACCTTCAACATAAGTACGTGGACTCCGATCGTCATTTTCATGAAGATTTTGTGATTTATTCATAGCATACCGAGCGTCTTCTCCAGTTTCATGTTCACGCTGCCCGGCTCATCGACCAAGGTCCAACCGGCCGGTACTTTGGAAAGCTCGGGCGGCTTCTCGTAGTTTTCTTTCTCGTGCTGCAGTTCCTGGGCGAGACCGGTCTCAAGCTTCTTCACAGCAGAAGACGAGAACTGTCTGGTGCTGAAACCAGCACCAATTGACGAGAAAATCGGCCTACCGCTGCACGCAACTGCTCGCAGCATGTTCCCGTCCCTTGAGCAAAGGGCGCGCAAAGTGGACAGACCACTCCTGGAGGGGCCAACGGCTCGCAAAGTGGACAACATTACGTTTCACTTGCTTCAGTCAGTGCTTGGCTTTTGCACTTAAGATAAGTGGCGCGGCTCGTTCTTCAGACTTACAGATTTGCTCGCCGTCGTGTCTCTTTTATCTCTACTTCTTTCAATTACAATTCGTTTCTAGGAATCAATGAATTAGTATACCGGGGTTTGGATTTTTGTTCTTCCTCATCGACCGAGAAAGTCAACATGGCACCTAAAATACTGGATCTTTGCATGACACCACCAAGCAATGATTGATCGATCCGAGATCGATAGGAACGAGGGAGAGACACAAGAAAAAACTGTAGGAACGAAAGGCAGGACAGACTACCAGCCTTCGATCGTGCGCGCTTGGCCACGAATGAGCAGGCGATGATTGAAAGGATGGAATCAGAAACAGAATCACGATGAGATACCATGCGGCATGCGCCGCGTGCAGAGAACATCAAGCCCCGCCGATGCTTGCGTGGTGCGGTCGAACTCGAAGCGGAGCCGTCGCATCGAAGTCGTCTGTCGACGCGGACGCAAGAGCAAATAATACGAAAAACTTCGTGGAGGTCAGTGCCATGCAGTTCTCTGTAAGTTCATCATGGTACAACACCAGCAGAAAAAAATGCAAATTGCAAAATAAAAGCTTCGTCGTCTCGTGGTTGGAAAAGAAAAGCAAGCTGTATATCATGATGGTCATGAATTGAGTCACATCTTCAATTGTCTTTGTCGGGCGCAAAATTTAAATTTTCGAATGTAGTTCTCACCGACGAATGAAGATTTTCTAATTCTTCGTCGGCATTCTCTTAGCGACTTTCTTTCACTAGATCTCTAGCGGCGCGCATAGGGATCACGATCGGAATCCACAACCACACGCGCAGCGAATTATCTGGCTGTGGTTCTGCTGGATGATATATGATACTTCTAGAGGCAAAAGCAAACTCTACTATGATTGTGATTGAAAGAAAACAATATGAAGAATCCTCAATTGTACTACGGGAACTGCAAAAAACCAGCAGAACAAGTTCGCGAAGGGCTTTTCCACCTCCTCGACCTCGACGCCCTGCTCGTCGCTCTTTGTTTACTTCGATTTCGCCGCTTTTCTCTTTCCTTCCGGCGCTTTGTTTGCTCCGGACCCGGGCTTGTGGAACTTCATGGAGAGCGTTCTGTCGTCTTGCGCCCTCTCTTTCTGCCAGTTGTCTCGGCGTTGGGCCTGCTTGGGGTCCAGGCCGCGGTTGACCACGGTACCGCCCGTCCCCGCGATCATGCCTGCGGCGACCCCGCCCGCCCCCAGCCCCGCCATCGGGGGCCCCGGCTTCCGCCGCTTCAGGTCGTAGTGCACCGCTTCCACGTGCGTGAAGTAGCTGAGGAAGGCCGGGGCCTCCATCCAGAAGATGCCGTCCAGTTCGGTGTTGCGGATGCCCTTCCCGTTGTCCGCCACCAGTTTCCAGCTCGCCGCGTGGTCGTCCCCGAAGGGCCCCTCCCACTCGTGGAAGTCCCCCCAGGGGTTGCGCAGCTTCACCAGGGTGCGCGTCTTCCCGTCCAGGCAGTTCACGTCCAGGATCTGCAGCACGGAGTAGGCGTGGCCGTCGATGAGCCCGTCGTCCCGCTTGTGCTCCATCCCCGTGCCGTGCACCCCCACCGCGCAGACGGGGTAGTTGTTTCGCTCGCACTGCCGCAGGTACCCGATCATGGCTTCGCCCGCGTACACAACGTCGCTGGCCTGGTAGTCGGTGTACTCGAAGCCCAGCCGGTTGCCGCTGGGGTGGAAGCTGGCGATCGGGCGGCGGCGGAACTTCACCTGCTTCACGCTCTGCTCCGTGGCCTTGCCCACGTCCTTGGGCCCGCCCACCGGCGGGGGGTTCCGCTCGTCCTTCTCGCGGATCCACCGCCCGTAGTCCAGGCAGCCCGTGAGCGCGATCCAGGCCAGCCCGGCGTAGCCCGCCTTCAGGTTCATGTAGCCGCCCGCGAACTTCGCGAACGCCTTCTCCAGCAGCAAAAACCAGGCCTCGTTGCCGTTCGGCTGCGAGAACCGCGGAATGGGCGTCTCCGCGAACGGGGACTTGGGGTAGCAGGGAATAAAATCGTCGATCGTGATCGTGCGCCACGCGGGCGGGCTCTTCGAGTAGTCGAACAGGTTGATGCGGTACTTGCCGTTCATCTGGCACTCTTTTTCGTGGAAGCACTGCGTGGGCACGAAGTCCGGGTACTCGGCGACCACGGCCAGCGCCGCCAGCAGCCAGCAGTCCCCCAACCCGCCCTGGATGCAGTCGCTGGGCTCGATCCGGTCGTACAGCTTCATGGGGAAGTCCGTGTCGTGGATGTCGCGCGCGCGGAACCACTCCACCTCGCCCTGCACGACTTGCCCGCTGCTCGCGCCGCGCTCGGCCAACGACTTCCGATTCGGGGGGAACTCCGGGTCCACGAACGGCTGCACCCCCTGCTTCAGCAGCTGCTTGTCGATCAGCGTGCCGTCGAGCGCGGGAAACTGGATCATGGGCTCGAAGTGCTGCTGCCAAGGCGCGAGGGGCGGGAACATCACCTTCACGCCCGTCTCCGAGCACGCCTTCACCGCGTGCGGCTGGTGCATGATGGGCGTCCCGATAATCTTCCACTGCCCCTTCTTCGGGTTGAAAAACATGTACAGCCCGCTCTCGCAGCAGTAGTACTTGGGAAACTGCAAATAGTCCTCCTGGTCGGCCAACTGCTGCGCCTGGCGGTCCCCCGCAGCCCCCTTCGCGCGGTTCTGCTGCTGCTGCTTCTCGCGCTTGAAAATCTGCCGCGTCTCCGAGGGAAAAATGTCCTCGTATTCCTCGATCAACGGCAGGTACAACCCAACCACAGAAGTTGGCTGTCCGAGCTTCTTGAACACCAAAATGGCGGAGTGCTTGGCAAGGTAAAACTCCTTCTTCAAGATGTCGTACCTGGAGCGATTTCATCAGAGCAAAGTGCGAGGGTGGTCTAGCACTAGCAATAAAAGGAAAAGTGCCCGCTTTAACATTAACATTGGCCGTCGCCGTGGTCGCTCCAAGTATTAGCTTTGTTTAGTACGACAAACATCATGATCATATCAGCAGCATCAGGAGCAACAGAAAATTTATTACATCCCGATGAAAATCAAAATCAAATGTAAGGTAGTCCAGAAGACATCGATCAATCGATGATTGCTGGTGTTCAGTACTGCAGCACGAGTTGGTCTGCCGCGGTTTTGTTGTTTTTCCCCGCCTGCAGCTTCAATTCTTCCAGCTCCTGCGGGACTGCGCACGCGAGGATCTTCACGCGGGGCTCCGGCAAAAAGGCCTCCACCGAGAGCTGGGAGTCGTGGATCCGCTCGGTGGTTCTGCGCTCGAAGGCGGTGTTTTGCATCGTGTTTAGCATCACCTTCAAGTCCGAACGCCGCTGCAAGTTGCTTTCCCCCACCACGAGGCTCTCCCGGATTTTTCCGCGGACGTGGTCGGGGTCGCTGAATTTGTCGTAGGAGAACACTTTCAGGCCTTGGATCTGCCCCGTCTTCTGGTTTTTCGACGCCAAACTCAGATTTCCCTCCAGGCACATGACGAAGGAGTAGGAACCCACGGAGCGTCCCACCACGTACTGGGGCGGTTCGCTGGAGGACGAGCCGTCCCCGCCGACGTTGTAAAGGTAGAGCCGCGACATGCGGGAGTACCAGAACGGGGAGTTGTTGTGCAGCTTCGGGCAAAGCGAGTAGCGCCCCGTGCACCGCTTTTGGTACTTCGAATCCAGCGCGTCGATGAACAACATCTCGGGCAGGGACTGCAGTAGACGGGTTTCCTCCTGCTTCGTCAGCAGCGCCTGACCCTCGGCTCCGCCGCTCGCCCCGCCGTTGTAGATCCACTTCTTCAGAGTGGAGTGGCCCTCGTTCCTCATCTTGTCGTGCTCGATGCCGGGCAACACGTTGCGAAACATCTCGGCGGAGAGACCCGGGACGGTCACTTTCGGGTCGTAGGCTGGCTTCCGGTGCCGGATTATGTACTCCGCCTGGTGCTGCGGCACCATGGACACGAAATTCCCCGCGGCGGCCGCTGGCTGCTTTTTATTTTCGTTTCCCGGATACTGGTACATCTTCTGCAGCTTGCCCCGGTCTTTGGCATCGTTCGCGTTGTTGCCGAAGACCGGATTTCCAGCACCACCACCAAACCCGGACATGAGGCCCATACCCCCCTTCACGGACTTGAGGTAGCCGAGCGCAGCGGACTCCCGCCCCGGCGCGAAGGACCGCACCGCGTCTCCGTGGATAATGATGTCGCCGAACTCATCTTGGATCTCGTCGTTCTCGCTCTCCAGCTCGTCGTCGTCGTACCCGTACGCGGACGTGCGCACGCCTGACTGCGCGGCGAAGGAGTTGTACGCAGTCGCTTCCGCGGCGCTGGCCATCCGCCACGGCCGCGCGGATTTCGTCGCCTCCAGCTCCTGCATTTGCAACATGTAGTCGCCGTCCCCGACTTCTGTCCACGCGGCGTCGTCCCCACCACCCGGGTAGTTGTAGGAGGATATCATTTGACCTTGCATGCCAATCATGGACCCAAGCGGGCTCATCTCCGCACCGCTCGCGCGCGCCTGGTCAGAAGTTGTCGCGAAAGTACCCATGTAGTTGTAGTTGCCACCACCAGTCACGGCCAGCGGCGCGCCTAAAGCAGAACTCTCGGTGGCGCGCGCCCGGGACTCAGACTCACGCTCCATGGTCCCGCTGCTCGTATAGGGCAACTTCGAATTCTTTTGCGACGGGGGCAAGCTGCCCGCACCTGCGAGACCGGACGGGGCAGTGGAGTCATAGCCGGAGAGGTCGTAGGAATACGGTTGTGGTAGCACGCCGGTCGTCGTGCGATGGCCACCACCTCCTGCAGCGCCAGGGAGAGAATCGTCCTCGCCGTCCGCATTTTTGTAGTCATCGTTGCGGCCCCCGAGGCACCGACAGCGACAGGGACATCCAGCCCCCATGAGAAGATGCTACAACTAGGGAAGGTACGTAAAAAAAACGTAACCGTACGTAGTTGCTTGCTGACTTGTAGAAGTAGTAGTGTTTTCTTTGCTTCTGAAAACTACGCGAGGATTTGCGCTCTGAACCTGGTATTGATTCAGTTCGCGCGCCGCAATTGTCCTCCGACTCCGAGCGAGGAAAACAATGCAAGAATATTACCTCCGAGCTACCGGCCACGGGGCAATGTCGAGGAAGAAAAGCATCAGTGTGTGCGTGTTTGTGTCATGGCACCTTCGCTGTGAGCTGGGCGTTTTTTGAGTTTGACTTTGAACCAACTACTTACGACGTGTACTGTTTTCATGTATCTGCACACTTCCAAGTCCATGTCCAACGTCTTGCTCTTATAATCAGAGCAACATCGGCTTCGGCATCGCCAACGAGACCGAACCCGTACCCGATATCTGCTTTATAGGTAAGCAAGAAAGTCAGTGACCGACTCGATTTTGTGATGGCAACCGAGGATGGGAGGAGACGCATGCTCGCACAGGTGCAGGTGGTCAATCATGGTCAAGGTCATTTCAATCGACAAGAACGAATCGTGCTACGACGAAATAAACCATCAAGTACGACTACGACTACGAGCAAACCATCACACGAGGACGACAGTCACCGATACCGAAGAAGCTCTTAAGTATTTTGTTTTTGATCAACGGCCTGCACCTGCTGCAGCAAGTACGAGTATGACTGTTTGTTGTGTCACCCGCCGCGACGCGCGTTGTCGTAGCAGATTTTGGCCTGCTTTTGAGTTTGAAATTCGCACTTGTAGCGATCGTAGTGTGCAGCGTTGCGAGATCGCTCATCGTGTTCGGCTCGGGAACGCCACTCTTCGGGGGACGAATAAGTATCTCCTGCTGCGGCGCAGATATGGCTTAGCCTTGAGCTTGGTTGGCTCCATTTAATGCGCGCACTGTAATTCCATACGCGAACAAGCGGAAGAGAAGGGCTACAGAAAGAGGCATCCGTACAGTACGTAGACGCACTCTACGTTTAAGTTTCTACTCTTCGCAATCGCAAGTAGCTTGCAGCGGCCAGAATTTAGATTGAGAGAAAATTGAGTAGCTCCAGTTGTTCTTCCTCGAGAGCACTAGTATCTACAATAATTTTATGCGCTTGCGCGTGGTTAAGTTAATGTTAATTTCTATAGTTTCAGTACTTCAAGTTCAACATCTCTGTACCGTAGGAGTGCTCTGCGGCGACGTGGTTCTGCTTCTGGGCGTGAAAGAATGCGATTGATATTAAGAAAAATCGAATGTAGCAGCGCGAAT
>RXOD01004913.1:0-17230 GCA_005223375.1 Amoebophrya sp. AT5.2
CATTAAGCTCATAAACCGTAAATTAGTAGCCTTTCCTTCCGCCGCGTCGCCGCCTGCTGCAAGAGCGGGGCACGATGTGACTTCGAATTTCTCCGGCCGCGCCATCGGTATCTATGTCGCGTACCTTTCCAACGACCACTTCGACCACTAAATCACTGGTACTGGACCGTCCCATCTACCAAAACCGCCCGTCTCACGTGGCTCAGCCAGTCCCCACCTCTCGGTTCTTTTTCTTCGCCCGCGACCATGTACTTACATGTTTCTGCACTTCCAGATCTTCCCTCTCAAATCATACGTACTTAGGCTAGAGCTCGGACGTTCTCCGCACGTTAGCCTTGCCCTTCGTGGAGAAACTTCCTCCGTCCCTCGCGCCGTTGATGGTCAGCCGGATGACGAACAGGGACTCGCAGCCACGCTGCACCTCGCGCCGGATCGGGACGCCGGTCAGACCGTACTCGGCCGCTTTGTCGATGAGGAAGCCCGTGTCGTTCTCCTCAACTCCACAGATGTAGAAACGCCCCGTGTTCGGTTTCAGCACCCGCGCAATGGTCGGAAGCGCCCCCAGAATCGCGTCGCATCCCCGCGAGGAGCGACCCCCCGCAGCCGCGGTCGCGACCAGGTAGTTGGCCTGAGGCGTAGTAGTACTGCTCGCCGCGCCGGGCAGATCTACTCCTTCAGGAGGTCGCTGCTGTGCTGGTTCTTTGTCTGTTGAGGCGACGATCTCCTCGACGTAATCCCCCGTCCAGCTCCGCGTGGGCTGCATCTCGATGGGCGCGTCCGGAAGGTTGATACCTAGGTCATGATTCTCGTCCGCCACCACGTACGGTGGGTTGAACACGCCCAGATCAACGTACCCCCTATCTTCCCCCGCTGCTTCTGCCAGGGTGGTCCTCTTGGCCTCCGCCAGGTCCATAAGGCCGTCACAAAAACTAGTCTGCTGCACCTGCACGTGAACCCGCACTGCTAACGGTTGCCCCTTGTCCTCGCGCTTCTGCCGCCGCGCTTGCTGGAGCGAGTGGCTGCTACCCAGCACAGACGAATCTCCCTCCTCGCTGATTGGGAGCGATGCGCTGTCTCTTGCGATGTGCCGCACGAGCCGCGCACTTTCCTGGTTCCGACCCCGGGAAGCCCCAGCTCCCTTGTTCTCCTCGTCCCGTACTAGCCGCCTTGTCTCAAGAGAGGGGGTGTCGCCAGCACAGAAAAAACAAGGCAAGGACGGCGGTGTTCCCGGCTCCTGGGTGGGCGGAGATTCCGGCACGAGGGCGGACGCTACCGGTACCGCCGAGGACCTGCTCGCACTTTCAAACAGTGGCTGCGGTGGCTCTGGGCTACGGTCCCCCTTGGTCGTCAGGTGCCCGCCGGAAGAGGTCGTGCTGAGATCCTGCAGTTCAGTGGATGCGGATGAATCTTTCAGCACCACCTTGTACTCGTTCAGCGGCTCCTCCGCAGTGTACGTTCCGACGCGAACCACGTCGTAGTCGCGCAACGGCGCGAAATCGGCGATACCCGACACGCGGTCGACGGCCTTTTTTGCACCGTTAGGCGGGACCTCTCTTTGTAGTGACTGGTCGCTCACCAGAGTGGCTTTCTTTTGCGCGTGCCGCTGCGCTCCATCCCGCAACCAGTATTGCAGCTTGATTAGCAAGATCCGGTGGAATTCCCGCGCTCTGGGCGATAGACACACCTGCAGACCAGGGCTCATGGAAGTTTGCTGTGCGGCATCTCCATCTTGTGTCGCCGGCAGCACCATCTTGTCGATCAAGGCCCGCGTCTGGCTCACCGCTGATTTATTCAAGTCCGTGCCGAACGCGGTGAGGTCGTGAAGCTCCAGTTCTGTTGCTTTGTACAAGGCCGCGCGCACCAATCCCGCGAGCACCAGCCCCGAGCCGCAGCCGATTTCCAGCACCTTCATCCGTCCCGTGGCGCGTATGGGATCCAGATGGGAGCTACTTCTTCTACTACTACTACAAGACGCCCCGGCGGCGGCGAAAAAGTCCTCCACCGCCGCCTGCAGAATGAGAAACGAGTCGTCGCTCGGCGGGTACACCTCGTCGTCCTCCGGCGCGGTGAAACACTGCTGGAAACACCAGTCCCAGTCCCGGGTCGCGAACTCCGCCGCGCTGGTGATGCAGCCCGGTATCACATCACACAGGTATTCGACCAGGCGCAACAGCAACCATTGTTGCTTATTTCCCGACATCTCTACATCGCTCCAGCCCAGCCTCCGGACCAGCGCGGCCAGCAAGTTCTGGTCGTTCGCGAAAAGTGCAGAAGCCAGCCGCATGATCGCCCCGGTGCACCGGTACTCCCCCGCTTCCACAATCAGTCCCGCGACAACGTCTGCCTTCCCCACGACATCGGCAATCTCGCTCGCCGCAATCACCGTCGACGTTATCGTGCGTGTAGAGGGCTCCATTCTGGTGCGATGGATCGCTAGCTAGGGAGCTGTTTGCGTGATCGTACTCGCCGCTCTTTCTTTCGATGGATAATAGTGCTCCCTGGTTCCGAGGGTGATGTAGACGCTTCGTTGTCGCGACGCTCGTCCCCCGCGTCAAATGTGTTCTTGCTCGACTGTCGTACCCGTTCTGGTCCTCGTTCTTATGCTCGTGCCTGTGCAAGCAAGCGCAAGCCGTGTAAGTCTCCCCTGGATTGCGTTGTCGTTAGCGCTCCGCGGATCTCGTTGGCGAACAGCAAGTGCTCGCCCGACGGCAGAAGTCCTTTTACGTTGGTGGCGTACTTCGTAGTGAACTACCGGTGCCGCGCATGAAAGTGCTGTATCAGAACGACAGGAAGTGTGACAGCTCCCGAGCTACCAAACACTACGGCCGACCACGACGACGACTAGTACTCCGTCTATAATAAAAATGAGGTGTTATCATGATTGAAGACATAGAAACGGCTGGTTGTATTCTTTTCCTCTTCGTTTTCTCGTTGTTCTGTTAGATCATGAGGCGCAGCATGCCTCTGGTTTGACTCCAGGTAGAGAGTCTCGTCACCTCCAAGCATAGTTAGACGAATCTCCTGTATGTTTTCTTTCCACGATTACGATTGTTTCTGTTGACTACTACATGCTGGTTCGCTGATAGCCAAGAAAAGGAGCTCTTTCTGCAACGTCGGATCATCTGGGGGGACATTGAAAGCAATCGATTCCGATTCTGATCAAACTCTAGCGAAAAGCAAAAGCATTCTTTCATCTGATTCTAGATGTGAACTGTGCGGCGATCATCCGCCAGGAACCCATTCATTGAGATCTTCATCCCTAGCGACCAATGGCCCTCCTGAACCTGAAGCTGAACGATCTGCGTGCCCTCGTTTTCGTTTTCGTTTTATCATTATAACGCGCAACTTTCGGCAGGAATTCACGCTCCCTAACAAGTCCCGCTCATCAATCGGTCGCTGATTTCGTTTCTTGTTTTTCCTCGCAAAACATTGCGCTAAGGGACGCGCTCTCGGTCTCCTCCCACGTGGAGCTGCTATTTTTTTGTAAAAATGTAACGTCAGCCTTGGTTGTTTTTATGTGATCACAGTGTGGCACTAGGCGCCGCCGAAGGTTCTTGCTGTCCGCCTCCGCTGGCTTCGTCGCACAACCACTGAAAGTCATCGGGTGAGAACACGACCGGATCCTGCGGCTCTTCCGCCACAAGCTCCTTTTTCGTTGCTTCCGCGAGTACCTTTGCAACTGCGGTCGCCACTTCGCCGTCTTCCTCGAGCAGCTTCCGCGGCACACAATCAGCCACAAGTTGCTGATCCGCTCTTCGCAACATGCGCGCCCGAATTCTTTCGAGTTCTTCGATTTCTTCAGGCATTTCCGCTTCCCCGTCGACCTCTTCATGGATCCAACCCCGATCTCGGCGCGGGGGCGCTTCGTGCTGGTGCAGCACCTCGCGTAGCGCCTTCAGCACCAGCTCCTTTCCGCGGTTGTCGTTCAACAAGCTTGGACACACGTGCCGCAACGCCGTCGCCCGGTTCGACACAGCCAGAGTGCAAATCTCGGAATCAGCCCTGCAGGCCGGGTCTGCGTATGCCAGGCCCTCCCCGTCGCTCCTCACCACCTCCAGCATGAACTCCCGCTCTTTCACAACGGCCAGCCGCACCACATCCAACACCGCGAGCACGTGCACGTTCGCCCGCACCGCGCGCAGCAAGAAGTCTCTCTGCGCGTCCGCGGACACCATGCTGGTCGTGCCGAGCGGGCCGGCGGCGGCGTACACGAATCCCTGGGCAAACTGCATCGCAAACGGATTCGTCTTGAACGCCAGTAGAAACAGCTCCGGATCCGAAAGAAACCGCCCCCCGCGGGCAAACCGCAGCGCGTGACCATTCTGCCGCACCGCCGCATACACTATGTCCGCAGCGCCCCCGGCCGCTTCCAGCCCCTCTCCGGCGCCCTCGCCCCCGTCCCAGCGGCAGCGGTCCATGTCGCAAAACTCGAGCGCCAGTCCGTTCTGCTTCACGGCCGCCAAGCAGATTTCTCGGCTCTTCGTCATTTCTACGGGCAGGAACTGCAGCGCCAGCCCGTTCTGGCTCACGGCGGCTGTCGCCAATGCCACGTCGTGCTTGAGGTCCCATGGAGCGAACTTTATGCACTTGCCGTTCTTTTTCACCGCCTCCATGATTACTTCCGCGTCGCGGCAATTGGCGCGCGACGTGCGGCGCAGCAGATCTTCGACGCAGCTGCGCGGGTGGCGCACGGCATCCTCGAGCGAGGCGGCAACCCCCGGCACCCGGCGGATCAGCTCTAGCACAAAGTCCTTGCTCGCGAGCGCCTCAGACCCTGCCAGATCCACCGCAGAGGCGCTGTCGATCGCCGCTGCGGCCCGAACAAACGCCGGGTCGCGCCGCAACTTCCACGGAATCAGACTTCGCACGGGTGGCCTTTTCCACACGGACCACCGAAGCTCGTGGCCCTGGTGTCCGCGCGGTCTCGGTGCTACTTTCTTCCGCTGCTGCACTAGCGTCAGCTGGATCCGCTCCTCCATCAATTTCAGAAAGAAGTCTGGATCCCGCTGCACCGCCGCAGGCAGCTTTCCCAGCGTCGGCTGCAAATGCTCTGCGCGAAACGTCTCCGACAAAGCCGCGAACAGCTTCGCGTCCGCGCGCGCGGCCGGCTGCAGTAGATCTACCAGGTCGGGATCCGTAAATTTTCCCCGGTCAATCAAAATCTGCAAAAGATCTGGATCGCGACGGAGCTGGTGGGGTAAAACCAATCGCCAGAAGTCGCTGATCGTACCTTCGTCGGTGTAGTCACATAGGGCTTGGACAAACTTCGCTAGCAGCTGCCGCTTCGCAGCTTCGCGCTGCCCGTCCTCCGTCGGATCGCCGTTGCCAGCGCTACTACCCGACGAGGCATTGGAAGCGCCACCGCCTTCATCTTCGTCGGCGGGGGAGCGGCCCGCGTCGTCACTTTCGCCACCGTTCACGTCTGCGTCATCTCCGTTCATACCGCCGTCGCCCAAGGGGCGCGCGACATCAGCCTGTACAGCGCCGGCACCCTCCTCTTGCTCGTCGTCGTCGCTGCCGTCGATGCTCGCATCATCTTCAACGTCATCGTTTCCGTTCCCGCCAAAAATATTTTGCCATAAGCTAACCGGGAAAACCGGCGCCAGCGCCGCGAGCACCTCCGCGTCACCCCTAAGCTCCGGTCGCTTTTCAAACAAAGGCGCCACGAAGCTGTCGTCCTGGCGCGGCCCCAGGACGCGCCGCCCCCTCCATATACGGGGCATACTATCGTATCCCGAACCAGTCTCGGCCTGCCGCTTAAGCCCGATAACGAGCAGCTCCTTTCTGAGCCGGTACAAAAAGTCAGGGTCCAGCTGGTGCACGGCCGCTAGAGCCGCGAGCCCCGACTTACGTACCGCGGCAAAGACAACATCGGGTTCGCTGTCGCGCAGGGAATTCGAGGCGAACGCAAGCGCGCCCTCCCAGCCCCCGTAGATGAGGTCGAGAATGAAGCTCTTGTCGCTACGTAATTCAAGCGGGAAATCATGCTTGTGGAAGTCTTCGGACAGAGAAAAGCCGATGCTCTCGTGCAGGTTGTTTACGATCAGTAGATGAGCGAATTCCCGAGCCACGTCAGCGACTTTGGAAGAAGGAAGCAGGATGTCCACCTGTCTCTGCAGCGAGAACAGCCCCGTCTGAAACACTCGACTCCGCAATAGCTGCAGCGTCGTTTCCTCCTGCGTAGACGAGGAGAGCGAGAAGCCGGATGGATAGTATGACCGGGCGTTGTAGTACCGCAGACGCCAGCGCGGTCCGTGCTTAACGAGCCTCTTCAGAACGACTGCACTAGCACGCTCTTCGCAGAATTCGTGCACAAACTGCGACAGCGGCCCTATTTCATGAGAGCCTCGAGCGATGATGCTGCCCGCGACCTGTGGGAAAAAAATAAATCAAATAATTTTATAGTTGTTCGCAAAAATAATCGCAACAATAGTGCGACAAAAACAAGATCAAAACCACAGCATACGCACCTGCCCAAATGTTTGCAGCGCAATGCTTCGCACTCTGTCGTCCATCCCACCCGCCCGCAAACCTGACCCAGTCCCGACGCCCGCCCAATTAGCGGATGCGAATGCTCCCGGACACCTTAAGTACAATTTTGTCAATGCTCCGGCGTCGCCCACGCCGTGCCGCAGCGCGCGCCTCGTAGCACGTAAAAGCACCAACGCCGCATCTTGGTCCTCGTCATCGAGCGAGTTGACAATGTTGAGGCCCGCATACTTCTTCCCCCCGAATACCAGTGCTAGGCCCTCCAGCTCCTCCGCCTTCTGGTTCCGCTCATAATTTAAGCGCAGCGACGAGTTGGCGCGTGCGAAATTGATCGGATGCGCGCGAACAAGTTCGCGCATGATGTCGAAGTCATCCCGGTAGCCCGTCCCAAAAGAGCTGCGAAGGAAGGCCTCTGCCAGAGCGGGGTTTTCGCAAAGATCCAGCAACAGAGAGTCCAGAACATGTCTTCGGCTCTCACACTGACTTTGCAGCTGAAGGGGCCGGCCGCTGACGACGCCCTCCAAACCGTCGCGCGCATTCCGAAACTCAGCAACGAAAACACGCGTGACGTCCTCGTCGCGACGGACGGGAGCCGCGAATTTGCTGAGTAACAGAGTCTCGCTTTCGACCGACCCGCAAAAGCCACGGCGGAAAGTGAGATCCTGGGCAGCAAACTTGCTGGTAGCGATCTCGCTGGGCAGATCAAACGCGTCGCGGTGCAGCATGATGTCGAGGTGTTACAGGGTCGTCGAGAAAAACCATTATCCGCGTGTAGTGTGTGTGCGCGTGGAGTGCGCCTATACAGAATCCCCAGAAACTGTGGGAGACGACATCAATTTGCCTACCGTACCGTAGTAGTACACCAGATACAGACGGGACTGATTCCTAGAAAGACGCAGCATGGAAGGAGAGCTAGCTTCAACAACATGAAGCTCACTTACTTTAGTGACTGCATGCGCGAAGCATTTCGCTTCCAGTTCCACTGAATAAACGTGCTTGCTTTATAAATGGCTTTTCGCGACCCGTAAAACAATGGGCGGTCTGTCCCTCCTCCTCTGTGGGTGAGGGCCTCGAGCGCGAGCTCAACGCTATGCCGCTTCAGCCGATCGCTCACAAATTCCCACGCCCGCCAATTCATCCGCACCGCCAGCGTCGCAACTTCCTCGTCGTCCTGCAACGCGGGTGGTAGGTCTTCGAAAATGTCTTCGTCATCCTCCAAGTGGAGGAAAAGCTTTTCCGCGAACCGCTTTTGCCCCAGTAACTCGGGCACGCACTTGCTCACCACGTAGGACGCAACGCGCTCCAAGTCCCGCGGCCGGTTCTCGTGTCCCGCGCTTTGCTTCGATGTCGCCAGTGAATCCACCAGTGCCACGGTAGTCGCGAAATCCCGCCCCGCAATATCAGCATGCGTCGCGAAAAATTCATCGACCACCTCCTGAAACGGCCGGTTGCCCGGGAGGGCAAGCAGCTTCGCCGCAGCCAGCGCGTCCTGTTTTGGCTGCTCGACTATCCCGTAGAGAAACGCCGGCTCGCCATTGCCGCTCCCCTCCGTATCGATGTCCACCTCGTACGCAGCTGCGTCATCGTCATAGATCTCGCCGGTCGCGTCACACAGGCGGACATGTTCCGGGGGCACGTTTTTTGCTTCGCCGACGGCGTGGCGAATGGTCCCGAAGAGGAGGGGCTCCTCATCCTCCGGAAGGGGAACGTGGCAGATCACGTCGGCCGAAAGATTATGTACTGTGGCCATCCCGTACTTACCTTGCTTTTGTTTACATTCTTTGTCCAAGGCTAGCCAGCGAAGAGTTTCGTAAAAGTTAGCCTTAGGAGCGACTCTGAGAAAGAAAAGGCATGCTGCGAAACCACCATTGATTGTGCTTCTGCAGCCATAATTTGCGACAGGTATATAAGCATTACGCTGGGCGAGCAAAACGCTGTGAACCCTCCCAGATGGACGTGTACAGCGAGGCTAAGGAACTGAAAATCATATTTGCGACAAATGAGTGGGCTCATCCTTATCTCACGCTCTCATAGCTGCATGCTGACAAACTGCAACAAGATTGAAAAAAAACCGGAAAACGGAACCCATGCACGAACAGGAACACACAGTCCTTTCCGCTACATGAATCTTTGTCGCAACAACAGCGCAGCGCCTGATTTTTTTCACGATCGAGAGCCGGATGCCTGAGAATTTTTTTTTTTGTTTTTAAGGGTTTTTTCTAAACAATTGTAGCGCTGAGTGCTCTGCATACCTTTGCATAGCTGCCAACGCAGACGAGTAAACGACATTGCTGAAGTTTGATTGCTGCTAGACGAGCCACTGTGGAACGGTTATAATTATTTTACAATAGAAATGGTTGACGTCCGATCTGCATCGAGGTTAATTTCAGCCCTTCGCTTCCTCTCTTTCGCCTGCCGGGAGGCAAACTGGCGGCGCCGATAGTACGCGTGCTTCCTTCGACGTATTCAGATAGGCGTCTTCTGGTCCTGTTCCCTGCTAAGCACGCCTCAAGGACGCGCCCAGCCAAATAAAGCTCGTTACCAGAGACAGACCCGGCGCCAGTCGCACGAGGCTGCTGACAAACGGGTCCGATCGTATAGCGGAACTGCAGATTTTGATTCCGAAAGGTTCTCTTAAAGTATTCATCAGTAGTTTCTGACTTAGTGTACGCAGCTGAGAAACCTTGTATCCTGCTAGTGCTAACGTTAAAGCCTCTTCGTCTTCAACACACACGCAGATACGAAATCACATCTCGACAGTTGCCAGTAATTATGAGGTCGAGCGCAGATCCGAAGATCTACCTCGGGGAAATTGTCGTGGTAGAATTTGCTAATCTTTCCGGACGGGGCCCTTTGCATCTATTAGGGTTTTGGCTGTTGTTCTGCCCCAGCGTTATTCTGGTGTTGGCTCTTAGAGCTTGGTACCAAAAATAGAAGGAAAATTTCAACTCCCAACTGATGTGAGCGTAAGGAGGCATCGCTTCACGACTGCTACGCGACCCACTACCAGGATTGAACCTTTCTCGGAAAGATAGCAAGGACTCAACTTCGTCCTCGCAACGAGTTGCGAATTCGAACGAAAGAGCTATATTTTATCGTTTATTCCTGTTCATTTGCTGTGCAGTAAATCGATCTGAATAACGCCTGGCCTCGACTGGACAGCAGAGGTGACAGGTCAGACTTGGATAACAACCGAGCCTAAGCCGAGTAGTACGTCCGCATAGATTCAGATTCTTGGAATATTGAGGCGATATACTTCTCCAGCACTAAGAGACAACAACAATGGCATATCTTTCGTACTTGCACGTCAGCCGGTGAGGCATTCCGATCGAAACACCATGCGGGATATTTCTAACTTTCAATAACTACCTCAGGAACTCGTGATATCTAGGCAGCAACATTAATCACACAATGTAAGTCGTTCACCTGCTGCTTAGGCTCGATAAGTATTCATAAAACTGTTCATAAGACGCTCTACTCCTTCGTTCGGCTGTACACAACTGGAGCAACCCCCGTCCGCCCTTTCTGATTCCACTTCCTCTACTTCGAGCTGCAGCTGGTACCAATACCAAAATCGAAAGGCTGCCTCGACTGCTTACTCCGTCTGCGCCAGCAGGCAGACTCCGCGCAGCTTCCAGTGACTGGCGTGCACGTCCGTCTTCAGGAGCAGGCGGAAGATGAGGTACCTGTCGTTCCTCCGCGGGTACTTGTACACCGCGCAGTCGTAGGGGGTGATCGAGCCGTACATACCGGCGAGCGCTTTCTTCTCCTTGATGGTGACCGCTGTGAGGTAGATCACAGGCATGTTCACGAACAGCTTTTTCGGCTCGGACTCGTCGATCTTGCCCTCCTGGCGGTTCCACCGCGCGCCCTCCATGAACAGTCCGTGGAAGTGCTGGCCCTCCTCCGGGACGTCCTTTGCCTTCTCGGGATCATAGTTCTGCACCTCGGTGTGATTCATCACGTCATCCAGTGCCCACTGGTCTTTCTTGTGCTGGCGAGTCACCTCCTGCCGGACGCCGGTGAGGAACCCTGGGACGAGTTGCGTTTATGTATGTGTTCGGTAGGTAGAAGTAAAATCTGAAACCTTCATGGTCGTGACCGTGAGAGGGGCCACCGTGTTGATGCCGCGCACCATTACATGGAGTAGCACTCAGCACTATACATATATTCTTACTTTACTTTGCCGACGGAGCCATGGTCAGTACAGTCTAATGAAATACCTTGCGCGTTGGTGAATCCTGTGAGCCAGTAGGACTTCATGAAGCCGCGGCCGTTCTCGAGCCAGTTGTACAAGAGCTGGTGGCGCTCCACGAGCCCGGTGTACCAGGCACCGATGGTCGGCGACAACCACGAAATTTCCGCGCCGGACGGGTCGTGCGTCCACCGACCCGGCACCTTGGCGTCGAACACGCTGTTCAGGTCCTGCAGCAGCTCGGGCGTCATCACCACCGTACCTGCAATTAGTGATTGCATTGTGATTGTGATTGTAATTGCGCTGTCCCTTTCCCTGTGTATTGGTTACCGTAAGAAAATGTGCGTGATCACAAAACAGACGTGTAAGTATATAAGAAATTTCTGATATATTTTAAATTAAGAAAAAGAAGAGGTACCGTCAATGGCCATGATCAGATTGTCCAGGTTCGAGCGCACGATGGCGATGATGTTCTGCAGCCGCTGCAGCTCCTGGAACAGGAAGATGTTCAGCGGCGCGCCGAATCCCTTGTCGGGTGTGTTCGGGGGTCCCTTCAGTTTCGCGATCTGCGCGCGGAAGACTTCTTCCACGAAGTCCGGCGGGCATTTGACCAGGTAGTCCTTCGCGATGTCCTTCACAATCTCATCGACCGACTTACCCGCGCCGCCGCCGCTGTCCTTCGGCTGCGTCTCCATGATGGACTGAAGCATCTCCGCTGCTTCTTTCAATCGGTAGGTCAAATCCGCGTTCGTGTGCAGCCCGAAGATCATCGGCGAGTCCACCGGCGGGACGGTGTCGATGAAGTCGCGGTAATCCTGGATCTCCAGCCCGGAGGGAATTTTGTACGCGAAGTCAGCTGGGTAGTTGTTGAACTGGAACCCGGGCTTGAAGATCTCCTCGCACATCCACTTCTGCGTGAAGGTGATGAACAGCTCACGGTCCAAGTCGTCCGTGATGCGGCCGCCGTACTGTACCTCGGCGACCATGTACTGGATGGTCACCCAGGAGAGCGGCTGCCCGACCGTAATGGTGGTGGACAAATGCTTCTCGAGGAACATGAGGCAGGCTTCCAAATCGGAGTTGTTGTACTCATAGGGGATGCACCACCCGATCGGCCCGAACTTACGCCGCTCCTGCACCACGGAGTGGAGGACCGACTGGACGAAAGTGATCTGGCGCCACTTCTCGTGATCAATCTTTTCCAGCGACTCCTGCGACATCACGGTCGTGTAGGTACGGAAGAGCCCTGCCTTCAAACCCGCCGGCGGTTCCGCCGTGACCTTTGAGTTTTGTTGCTTGTTTGGAAGCACCTTTGAGGCGATGGTCATCACTTGACACTGTCACTCGATCAAATTAATCAACCCGCGAAATCAATGTGAACGTGAAGCGATCAGAAAAAAAGTCTAATAAATCATGGCGCGTCCATGTACCTTGATCGACATCTGCAGCAGTCCAATCGGGAACGCTTTTGTAATCTCGACGGTGAGCCACAAGCGGAAGTCTTCGTGGATCTCCGGCGTCTTTGTCAGAATATCCTCCTGCTGCATCATGAACCCGATACCCAAGTGGCAATTCTGCAGAATCACCCACGAAGCGTTCAGGAACCTGTTGGGTCGATGGAACCAGATGAGATACTTAACTTAATCTTAACTTTTTTTCTTTTCTTTTCGCGTCAGAGTCAAACAGCCTGCCAAGAAGACTTGGGGATGAGACCGGATGCCAGACAGTCGTGGCACGCAGCCACGATCCACCCGTCGATCTGTCGAAAAGCTACTTTTGCAGCTGCAAGAGCGAGACGAACGGCAACAAAAGAAAGAACAGGCGCAGACAAGCACTAAACTATCTATCTAGCTACAGTACCCGTTCTTCATTTTTTCCCACGCGACGACTTCCTGCCCTTCGCCCATACTCACTTTATCCGTCGGGAACTTCTTTTTCTTCTTCGCGAGCTCGTCGATGGACGCCGAGGGATCGGAACCCGTAGTGAGCAGGTACAATACCGGCTTGCGGCACGACGACTCGTCGAAGATGTCGGCTACCGGGTCCGTCACAGGCGCCGTAAACCGCCCTCCCAAGTGTGCATTCACAAATTGCGCACACGCGACGCTGGTACGATCCTCGCGGACCGACCGGACCAACACCATGCGCATTATTGGACCTGCATAAATATTTATTAGTTTTGATCATGCTTTGAATTTGTAAATTGAAGATGCTGCGGTTTACTTTGTAGTTTTAAGTTTAGTTTTAGGCAGAGTAACAGCAGCAGCTCCTGCGCGATAAACAAGAAACGGCGTAAGTGATATCACATTCGAGCACAACGCACGTACTTGCATGGTGCCAACGCGTGCGCCGCTTCTCCGCGTGAGTGATTCCTCCAACAAACTGCGATTGGAACTGCATCGAAAACTTCATCGTACGAAGCAGAATGAAAATAATATTTCAGAAGTAAAAGCGGATCCGCGGTACCCAGCGAGCGTTCCATGACCAGGCGTTCTTCGTAGTCCGGCACCGGGCAGCCCTCGGGCTCGTTTTCATCGAACCAGCGCTTCCACGCGGCTTCGTTCTTCGACATGTTGTCCACGATCTCGCGGTAGAAGGTCAGCCCGTTTCCGAAAGGATGCCGCGACAGGTTCAGCAAGTTCAGCCAGATTTTGTCCGTGAGCCAGCGGAACGGGTTTGGTCTTTCGCTCTTCACGTCCAGCGCGGAACCCGCCTTCAGGAAGCAGCTCACGTCCGCACCGGAGATGTCCCCCGCGACGGTCAAAATCTTCAGCGTGACCATCAGCTTGAACGTCATTTTATCCCTCTCAAAGAGGCCGCGGTTCATGTACCGGTACACCTGGTAGGTGAGGTAGTCGATGATCTTGTCCACGCGCTTCGACGTCGGCTGCACCTTCTCGGAGTTCATGATTGACTTGTCGAACTGCTCCAGAAATTGCATCAGCGAGCAGTTGTACATCCACCCCGTGGGCTGCGACGTGATCGGGTTCATGATCATCGTCATATCCGTCATGTTGAAGTACATCAGGGAACCGCGAGTGGCGACCTGAATTCATTTTTCAAATATAAGTGATACAGAAACATCAATCAAGCAACAGGGTCACACGTGTCGGTGGTGAGAGAGCTCACGGGTCAGCTCTAGGCCTTTACCGCGCAGTCACGCTGTGTATCATGTCACTTCTACGGCTCTCGTAGTTTGTGGAATCTCTCTCTCTCTACAGAAACATCAATCAAAAAAGTTCCAGTTGAAGTTCTAAAAAGCAAAAATGCCTGCTCGGCTGTCTCTATTTTTTGAGATAGTTAGTAGTTTATTGTAAGTGCATCAAAGAGTATTGCAAACACAGTTTAGTATGAAAAGCACCGATCGGAACTGTTCGCGCTTCTCGTTGATGTCGATCTCTTTCTCGGCGGCAGTGGCGAGCTTCTCCGACACTTCCGTTGCCTTTGCTTTCGTGTTTGCCAGCACCTCGATGAGCTCCGTGTCATCGAGCAGCGAGCCCGTGGAGTTCGACAGTTTGAACAGCAGCTGGTCGTTCAACAGGGCCAGCGCCTTCAGGTTGTTCGTCACCTCCTCCTTTAGCAGCGCTAGCGACTCCTCCAGCGCTCGCTGTTCCATGTTCAGCACGCGCCCCAGCAGCTGCTGCTCCAGCCCCTTCAGCGTGACCGTGAAGTCGATCACCGTGCACTTCGCGGACAACTCGGGCGAGAAGTGCGGGTTGGGCAGCCGCGAGGTCATGAACAGGTAAAACTTCGGGTTGTAGTCCATGTTCTGATCCGAGATGTTGATGTACAGGTTCTTCCCCTTCTTGATGATGGCCTTGTCCAGCAAAGGGTCCAACATGGGGTCGAGCTCGTTCTCCACGTTCTCGATGAGCAGAACCAGGCCCTCACCCATCGTGAACTCCACGAAGTCCTTCAAACGGTTGTTCGATAGCGTGGTGATCGCCATGCCGTTACTCGCGGCGATACGCTCCGCCTCGCGAGACTTAATCCACCGGTTCGCCTGCCCCTGCGGATCCACCATCAAGGGGTACCGCGATGACCGCGTGACCATGATACCGTTCTGGACAGATAGATCGTCGCTCGGCAGCCCCTCCAGCGCCCATTCGGCCACCACCGCCCCCTCGACGAGTGATTCCACTAAATTCACCTTTGCGCTCGCGGGGACCTGGCGCCGGTGCGTGTCGGCGAGAAAGTACTCGATATTCAACTTTTCCCGGAACTCGCTGTTGAACGGCCCGCAGTAGGTGACGAAGCCGCAGCACAAAGCGATGTCGCCGACCAACGCCTTACGCCGCAACGCGAAGTTCTTGGAGTCCTCCGACCAGCGCGCGTTTTCGCCGGCGAGACCGGACAAAAGCGCGTTGGCGGCGTTCATCTTGCGCTTCATCGCGTTGGCGTTCGATTCGAGTGCCGCCTTCTTCTCCAGCGCCTCGTTCAAAGCCTTGTCGAGTTCGCCCACTTCGCCCATCACACGGGCAAGCTCAGCTTCTGCACCCGCGAGCTCCTTCATAGCCTTCTCGAGCTTCGCCTCCTGCACCTTCAAGAAGTCCATCTTCGGCTTCACGATCTTCGCAGCACCGTGGTACATCACCATGGCCCCGACGAACTTACACAGCCCCTCGGCAGCACCGGAAGCCTGTGGGATGAAAGAATGTATGACGACCGGTAAGAAATAATGAAAATTAGGATCAGGCTCGACTTCGAGTCCAACATCAACACGGAGCCTTACCATTTCAACATACTTGACTTTTGACTGGAAGTAAAAGTACTATGCCTTACCTTGGCGATGGATGGGTCCAGCACCGGGAACGGTGCTGGACCCATCCATCGCCAAGAAAGTACTTTACTTACTTCCAGTCAAAAGTCAAGTATGCCCGGCTGGTCACCAGGCCTCTCGTAAGAAGAAATGATGATGATAAGCACGAAAAGTCGAAAGATGCAGCAGTGCTCAGACTGCCGATGCACGAAGTGCTGTTGGGATGGTCTGGCGGTTTTTACAATTTACAAAAACGAGCTGACAAAGTAAAGGAGGTAAGGCAAGGTAAAAAATGTTCCACAGCAGAACGGGATCATGCCTTCAGATCGACGTGACGACATTAGCACTTGCATCCAGTATGGTGACAAAGTAAAGGAGGAAAGGAAAAAGGATAATATTACGAGCTACGGGCTACGAACAGGATAAAGATAAAAAAGAAAGCGGGCAACGAGGTGGGAAAACATAGAAAAAGGAAGGAACGGGCTGAGGAATTGGAAAGATTTATAGTGTTGGAGGGGGTACGAACTGGCTGGAAATCATGGATATACATACGCAACGAACGGACAGCATGGAAAGGCTTAGAGGTTGCAGGGGCTTACGAACTGACAGCCGCGCGGTGGTTTTAGCTTTTAAGTTCCCAGACCTTACGAACAGACTGGGGCGCAAGCTTTAAGTTCCCAGAGCTTGCGAACAAACTGAGACGCAGCAATATACACCGGAACGGATTACGAGCTACGAGCTGCGAACTGGGTGCAAAACGTCACACCGACTTGACCCGCCTGGCAGTGAGATTCTCGGGTGGCCACGGTCTAAGCCCGGGGCTCATGTACATTAGCACCAAGGTGGGAGACGGCGACCAGAACAACAAGGGGAACCGCAACAAACGCAAAGGCAAGAAAGGCAAAGGTAGGAAAGGGCAAAGGAAAGAAAAGCAAAGGCGGTCCGAACTTACTACCAGCAGCCCCGGGCACACCCGTACCAGCATGCAGCCACCGCAAGCGCAGTACCCAGCGCAGCAGCCGCCGAACTCCAACCAGCTGCAGCCACCACAGCGCTCGCAGCCTTGTCTGGTCCCTCCGTTCAGCCGCAGCCGGCCCGCCCAGAACTTCCGCCGCGGGAACGACTGGGGCTCCGGCTACGTCGCCGACGACCAGCAGCAAAGACCGCCAAGCGAGCGCACAAAGCCAACGAGCCCGCAGCTACCGAATTGGGGCCGGCCAAGCACTCGCGTCGTGTCGAGCTAAGCACGGAGGCCCTCCCATTCTCCTAGGCGATGTCAACGACGCAAGCGGCCCGCTCGACTACGATCCTGCTCTGCAAGGAGCATAGTTTGTTAGCGGGGATCGATCCGAGATAGCGACGCGGCCGCATGCTGCCGCCGTCTCTGGTGCGCAACTTAACGCAAAGACAGACGATCACGCTAGTGGTTGGGCCGTCGGTCCGACGAAGGCAGACGGCCTGACGCAAATGCTCCAACAAGATGAAGGCAGACGGCCTGACGCGAATGCTTTTACGGTCGAAATTCAACAACTTCTGAAAGACCTAAGGACAAGGACAACGCCGACCGCTTATATCTCGCGCCAATTTATCCACCCACTTCCATCGCAGGCGCATCAAATCCAAATGAAAACGAAAGAAGGGACGAAAGAGAAAGAAGGAAACGGAGGAAGAAAGAAAGCACGGCATGGGTGCACGCGGGTGAATGAAGACACACACTCCCCCACGGGTTGACGGTGCGCGCGGTTCGCTCCCATCAGGCTGCTGCCCCTGCTTCCCCCCCCCCCCCC